>JAHWFP010064593.1:26016-68949 GCA_023313725.1 Lithobius niger
CGTAAATCTCATTAAACGCCCCGTTAATGCTAATGCCCAGCCCCCTAAAATGCTTAAAACTCAAAAATCATGACGTACTCTTGTTGACACCCACACCCTTAATCGACGATTTTCTGTGGCAAAATTAATTAAAATATTCTTACATTTTAACGAACGCAACGTTTCATCCCCATAAATCTTGGTTTTTCTGTGTCAAAATTAACTAAAAGCTTCATACATTTAACAAAAGAACTTTTAATCCAACACGATTCACGAGAATCGTATTGTAATTACGGAAAAGTCGTCAATTTTACGTCAAAAGTCGTCAATTTTGGGCCTAGCGATCGGATTCAGTATAGTAAAAACACTCATGCCTTTATTCTCATTTGGTCACAAATTTAGTTTATTAGATCGTCCTTTTTCCAACAACTAACACTAAGTTCACACTAATTTATAATCAACACCAACCTTCAAAACGACAACGCGATTCACAATCAGGAAGCACATTTTGTGTTGACGCAAATTTCTAAAAACGTGATCTGGTGTCGTCCGAGATCTGGAATGACCTTGTAAGAAGTATTTGCTTCCCGGTAGCGAAGTCATTATGACGTCGTTTTTTTGAAGGTTGGTGATGATTATAAATTAATTTAAACTTTGAATTAGGTTAGATATTGGAACAACGACGATCTAATAAACTAAATTTGTAAATAAATGAGAAAAAGGCATTGTGTTTTTTCTAGACCGAAACCAGTTCACGCACGTCCATGATCGATCGCATAGGCCTAAGTTTGTATGGTTAGAAATTGGTTTTAAGTAAGGCTGTGCAGGTACAAACACTGGTACCAGGACCGGCTGTAGGTACCACTGGTATCGGTATTGGACCGTCACCGAGTTAACAGGTACCAGAAAAAGCACCGGTATCAGCTTTTTTTTTTTTAAATCGGCATTTTTGCACATTAATAATGTGTCATATTGTTCCCAACGCTACTAAAAATTAACCAACTTTTAAATAAATAATCTAATAGATTTTAATCTCGTTGAGCTATAAAGTGTTAACGAACAATTCCTTTGTAAAAGTGTTAAGTTTGTTACACCATCAACATGAAGTATCAACACGTTCTGTATTTATTAAGTTATCATTTGGCATTGGCACCGGCTTGGTATCAACATCGGCACAGTATCGGCAAATGACCAATAGCATTGGTACTGTAATCGGAACCGGGTAAACGGGCACCGATATCTGACCGGTATCGGGAAAAGTGGCACCGGCACAGTCTTAGTTTTAAGCTGAGAATTATGTTGAATTTTGGAGGAGAGACCATACAATAACCTAAATTTGTGAATAAATGAGAACAAAGACATTGTGTTAATGCTACATTGAATCCAGATCATGAACGCGAATGACTGTATTATCGCCGACTTTTCCGTGATAGAAAACTCTTTCCTAGACAGAAGGTAGTTTAGAAAATAGATAATACATGTTTTTAATGCCCATCCTCCAATTTCAGACATTAATTTTATAAGCCCATGGTGTTTAATACACAATTTACGGTACGGTCTTTTTTCTGGGTGCGGCTTATATGTGAGCCAATACGGTACTATTGGTAACAATTGTTGATTTTGCGGTGCTGAATCGTTGTGCGGGTTGATCTTTTGGGGTGGTAAGATTTATTAGGTAATTGTTAAAAGAACATTTGCCGATTGTTATGCTGTTGATATTCAGAGGTGGTCGTTGACTCATTGGTAACGGCAATCGGATTTTTGGGCTGAAATGCTTTTCACCCCAAGACCTACACCACAATGTAATAATCGTGAATAATCATGTGGTTGAATGGAATGAGTACATCGTTACTGTATACTTCATAACAGTTAAATCACTTAACTGTTCCATGACTACGCTCATTCTCGAATCGTAGTCTTCATGAGGCGTCATGTGAGCATTGAACTTACATCTTTGAGAATACAACAGACCGAAAGGCTCATGGTTTTACTTGGTAACACAGAAATCACAATAACAAAGTACGCAATTTACCAAAATGTCCCTTGATCGCCACAAAACGAAGGTGTGAATTTTTGGTGGGCCTTTTATCTTTTTGAGAGATCTCCCACTTTCTTCAGTCACTTTGAGCATTGAACGCCTTTTGACTGGGAGAAAAAAATTCTCCAGTCAAAAGGCGTTAACGCTCGAAGTGCCTGAAAAAGGTGGGAGGTCTTTCAAAAAGGTAAAGGCCCACCAAAAATTAAGAGATTTGGTTTTGTGACGATCAAGGGACATTTTGGTAAATTGTGTAATTTGTTTATTGTTACATCTAACGTCAAAGCAGTCGAAAATTCACAAATACCATTATTTTTTAGACCGTAAAGATCGACGATTCATACCAGTATGACTGTTAGTCATTGCCGGATAGGCTATGTAGACCATGATAGCAAGTTTTATGCAAATGTGTTTGTATATTTAGCCACAAGCTGTTAACTTCAACGAATAAACAAATTACGTTATAATGTCACCATAATAGCAAAATATAGAATGTCAGTCAATATCCATTACAGGTATCGTTTTCTCATACTGTGGTTGGAAAGCATTTTACTCCTACTGCAGAGTTTTGTAGCACAAATTAATTTAACTGTCATCTGCTTCTCACATTTCCGTTACGGAATACACAAAAGTAAACTATCTTTAGTTGATATCTGAAAATTTTTTTTCACGTTATTTGGCTAAAGACCATAAATCAGCAGTGGACCATAGTGACCAGCTTTACTTTCAACCACTGAGGTGAGAGGTCAAGAGACCAACTACAAATGACTGAAAAAAAGAATGACCAAAAAGTATTCACCAATTGCTCTCGATACAGCCAGAGTACCATTCACGCGCCAAGTACCAAAAAGAATGACGCATCCACCAAGGCGTTCAATTCGTTCTCGTTCATCCTGAAAACAAATAAGTAACTTTATTACTAGGAAATAGTATAAATACTTCAGTCTACCCTAACACAAATCTAACGATAAAATTAACAAACTTGACAACACTGAGTACATTTGTTAGTTAAATAACCGATTTTGTTTTTAAATTAAGTATCTTGGGCTACACCAAATTAAGCATTTGGTTTTCAGGCACATTTACATTAAATACAGTCATTTTAGCGGTTACTTACGGAGGAAAAAATATGCAAGATTCCAGAAAGACAAGAATGTTTTACAACTCTCTGCAAATTTTCAATAGTCAATTCTGCTGTGGATGGAAAAACCTAGCCGACTATCTTCCTCAGGCTCACAATAAAAATTTGTCGGCTATATTATCCGAATATTGGTCCAACTGCTAAAATTCATATTTTCGCCATATTTTTCAAGGATTTTTGATCTTTGTGTGCACTTATTTTAACAACTCGAAATGAGCTTTTTAACCCTCTGGGCCCTAGAAGCTGATATATCGGCTTTACATTATAAACGTTTGAGTTAAGAAAAGAAAAACTTAGGGCCCAAGAGGATTAATGGTTCAAAGTTCAAAACTAACTCAAACCACTAGAAAGTTTTTTTTTGGGCAAAATCTAAAACGTTAAATGCTAGATTTTGTAATATGTTTAAGCATGCCGAGAGCTTTTGTATACCACTAACATCAAGCTCCTCTCATCCAGTGATCTCTAGATCAGAGCATAGACACCTTGCCGGGGATAATTCAACAAGCAGAAAAGTGGACTGGAATCAGCAATGCAAGCGGTTAAATCGCAGTAACAAACTTGTACCGTAGGGATCGTACACCAAAATATGTTGCGGCCCCCCCCCCCCCTCCTCACATAACAAGCTGTACATGTTTACCCAGAGGCAGAAAGGGGTGCGACGTGCGACTATGTCGCAGATAATCTGGCAGTCGCAGACAAATCATGCCGTTCTGACCAAATTACTGCCGTTTCGCCAATTTTTGATCGATTTGGACATCCCAATATACCATTTGAATCGCCTCGATGAGACCTTTCCGTCGATGGGGAAGCCTGATCAATAGGGTAAAGCACTGAAAAGTTATACAGTAAAACCAATGTGTGAGTAATCAAACGAAAAAGCAGATTAGCTGCAGATAATTTTCCTCCAACAATTGGTGTCGCACACAGTGGCAGAAAATTTTGCTTCTAGGCATGTTTACAGGACTACAAGCTAAAAATGTTGAAGTGACTAAAAAGTAGTCATTTAGTCATTTAACAAATACATCACGGCAAAAAATAATTTCAAATTGGACAAAGAAATATCCGGGACCTATAGGTTTTTTGACAAACTAAGCCAAGCTAATTAAAGCCCAGCACGCACAGAGGACCTGAGATGATTATTTTTTCAGAGCCATTAATACAAATTTGTTGAAGTTACCAGCATACTAAGCTACGTTGAAAAAACGAACCATCATACTTAGAATGTTCGAAATATTCCAAGAAACGAAAACACACTCAAATTCAAAATAAACAAATCCTACCGATTTGCAATTTTTCGACAAGCTGCTCGACTAAAGATGGTAAAAAAACAAAATGTAGTCAGCCTGTCCATCAGGCCACCACAAGAAGCTTATTTACAAGATTTACATTGTCCAACGTGCATCGATCGTTGTAGAAATAGACTTTAGTTAAGCAGCCTGTCGAAAATTCGCAAATTGGTAAGATTTGTTTATTTTGAATTTGAGCGCGTTTTGTCTCTTGGAACAAATTAGCTAGTGGAGCAAAATTAATGAACCTGCAAGGCCCCTCAAATCCAGGTATAATCAACCCAATTAGTAAAGATTTTGGAAAACAGCTTTCACATTTTCGGCTCAGTGAGACAAACAAGAGCAGAAAAACAAGCAGTGACATTGTAAATAACGAATGCAACAGTGAGTCACGCGCACTTATCAATTATTCCGACAGCTTAGTGTGCTAGGTCTTAGTAAATTTATAGTAAGCAGTAAGGCTGTACCGAACGAGAATTTTTCAGCCGAACCGAACCAAACCGAACAAACCTTAAATAAGCCGAACACCGAACACTTCCGAACCGAACAAAAATGTACCCAACCAATGTATCTTAAACTAAAATGTGAAAAAACTCAGTCCACAAAGATTCATCAAAGCACAAGTTTCTTAACAAATGTAGGTATTTTCACATGGACTCGTAAGTCCATAGATGTTGTAAGTCTGTTTAAGCATAAAAAAATATTCACTTTTTTTTACATTTTCCCTTATAACGGCTGAACCGTTAGAGTTAGGAACTTTTGGTTTGGACCAACAGAAAGCTGGCGAAAAAACCTTCAAAATGGTGTATTCAAACATCAAAATCCGTCGAGTAGAAGTGAAAATATGTTCGGTTTGGTATTTTGCGTTAAAAAGACCGAACACCAAACCGAACCGAACACCCTCTGTTCGGCCGTGTTCGGTTCGGTTTGTTCGGTTCGGTACAGCCTTAGTAAGCAGTGTTTGAAGTTTTGCCCAATGAAGAACGGACTAACATGAGTCAACATGCCTGTCAAAAATTTGCACAATATGTTTATTCTTTTTTCCTTTACATTTGAGCATTTTTTCTACCTTGGTGAATTTGCTACTGTATGCTGAATAAAATTTATTTCCACATTCTGCTGAACAAAGCATGGCAGTAATTGGACCGATCGCTACCGTTACTCGAGTCGATACCATAATACAGTATTCGTTACAATACAATCTTGGTTACATATAAACAATGACAGCACAAATGTTGGAAAATTGCTTCTAAAGAGCATCTGGCATTTATTACAGTCAGAAAACTTGTCCACTTAAATTTTCGGTGGATTAAGGACGGTGACCACCATCAGAAGAGGCAGTATTAGACGAAGCTTGACACTGTAGAATCGACTTATTTAGTACTACATTTTCTGATGAAGGTGGACACCATCCTTTCTCCACAGAATTTTTTTTAAGTGAACAAGTTTCCTGTTCATTGTTGTGGCGCAATGGAAGTTTTTCCAAACAATGCCGTTAACCGGCGTTTGGAATTACTGTGGTATGTTCGATAGATTTGCATGTCAGACCTCCACCAGTGATTTTTATTATGTGACCACCACAGTCTCACCTTGGCACTTATATTCACTAACCCTTTTCTAGCCAAGTGTCTACTATAATGGACAGCTGCACAATAGACAAAAGATAAGCAACAAGAGCTTTGTGAGGGGTCCCGGGCCATTGACGAAGCACAGCACAATATACAGCATTCCCCACTGCACACCAAGTGAATACTAGTATGAATCATGTGACTTATGATTAGTGTCGAGTTGAACCGTCTGGGAACGTGGGCAGGCCCCCACTACAGGAAGTCCTTTAAAACATTTTTTATTTTAAATTAATTGGTCTGAAGATTACATCTTAAAGTTGCAGAAAGTTTCAAATTCATGCCGAGTTCTTAAAAATAAGCTAGCTTCCAGGCTGGACCCGGCTGGGGTAGCTTAAGGTGCTACCTAGCCCCCTTGCCGAGGTTCCCCATCACCCCAGGACCCTACAGTATATTTTCGGGCTGGACAGATCCCTTAAAATTTAACCATGCATACAGGACTTGGAAAAAAAATGCATCCAGTTTATAGTAAAGAGTTGACGATGCTCAATATGGAAACCATACACTACTTTTATGTTTTTTTTCTCCTCTTCCACTTCAGATGCAAGTTTCAGCCTTCTTGGAATTGAAAAATGTCTGCCACAGTGTTTGCTATGAACCACTTTGTACGTTAAGTCAGGAAATGTAATTCGACCTCAAACCTTTTTTCCTGACAGACCAACCTAATAACTTCTATACAGACTAACGCATACAAGGTATTCACAATCCTGTACCAACTAAATATAAACATACTGGTTTGTTATAGCAGTACTGTACTCACAGATCGTTCTGGTTTGTGTGGCGTTACCAGATTCAAGACACCATTCTGACGAGCCAAAATCGCTTGAGAATCGCCTAGCCACGCAACGTGCACTGCCTTTTCTTCCACTAATGCACATACTGCTGTCGATCCACTTTTCAGATTCTGCAAACAATATATGATGTCGATCACACTTTGTCTTTTTAAATTTTAACAAAGATAGCACACGCTGCAGGCAAATATAAACTTTAGCTTCATAAAGTGTAGACCTAATTAGTAGCCTCCCCACTCCAAAAAAAAATTGAAGAAAAATCCTTATTATTCTTAACAGACAAATTATGAAACAGAACTAACCTAAATTTTCAACAAAACATTAAATTTGATGTTACACAGTCCGTTTGTCTCCATCAGGCAACATATTCCTGGTTCTGGGGATCCAACGTGCTACATCACAGATTTGAATTTAACTCTCGATCTCACCGATGTTGCATGTAGGATCTCCAGATTAAGAGAAACTGACTGTAACATTGAATTTTATGCTTTGCTAATTTTTAAGGCTGTACCGAACGAGAATTTTTCAGCCGAACCGAACCAAACCGAACAAATCTTAAATAAGCCGAACACCGAACACTTCCGAACCGAACAAAAATGTATCAAACCAATCTTAAACTAAAATGTAAAAAAATTCAGTTCACAAACATTCATCAAAGCACATGTTTCTTAACAAATGTAGGTATTTTCACATAGACTTGTAAGTCCATAGATGTTGAAACTCTGTTTAAACATAAAAAAAACTCCACTACTTTTACATTTTCCCTTGTAACTTCTGAACCGTTAGAGCTAGGAACTTGTGGTTTGGACCAACAGAAAGCTGGCGAAAAAACCTTCAAAATGGGGTATTCAAACACCAAAATCCGTCGATTAGAAGTGAAAATATGTTCGGTTTGGCATTTTGCATTTGAAAGACCGAACACCCTCTGTTCGGCCATGTTCGGTTCGGTACAGCCTTACTAATTTTTGCAGATTACAGTTCAGTATCTCATCCTTTGAATAATACGCGTTAGTGAAGTGTGTGAGACTGAATTTCGGTACTTTTAAATAAAACTTCACATAGATTTTTCCGGAGCGTGTTTATTAGTTGGCAATTACGTGAATATTTGTGCGTGATCTACATTAATTCTAGCAAAAACGCAATGACTTTATTTTCATTCAGTCACAAATTTAGTTTATCAGATCGTCCTTCTTCTAAAATCCAACATAATTTAGTTAGAACCAACCCTCTCGAATGTCATTCCAGTTGCAGTCGCCACTTGGCCAGTAGATCTTAAAAAGTACTCGCCATTTCAGAATTTATACTCGCCACATACTAAAAACATCTTGCAGAATGCATGGTTTCTCCAATTATGTATTTGTCGAGTTGTAACATTTTCTTTTACTCCAGTACTGTTGCAGAAAGGCTGTTGTATAGCCATTGTAAACCAGAGCATAACGCCGCAAACCATTAGTCTCTAGCTTATACGGTTCCCGAGATATAGCTATTTGAGCGCAATTTTCTATTGCTAAGTAGCCGCTTGACGAATAGGGCTAAATTTCAAGTCGCCAACGGTTGATTTTAAATTAATTCACCAAATGGCGAGTGGCGACCGACATTGGAGAGGGTTGGTTAGAATCAATTTCTAAACACAGAAACCTTAACATCCAACATGATCAACGATCGGAAACTGCTCTGTGCGTCATTTTCCAGAAGTTGGTGCAAAGTTGGCAACGGTTTATGTTCGTCATGGAGAAAGTGATCCATGCTAGAAGGGCCGGCTCTCCATGATGGGTGGAAAAGGATGCAACTTCACACTAACTTCCGACATAAGCTTATGTTCCTATCTTGAATCACGATGGATGAAGGTTTAAATGGTTAAAAATTAGCTTTAACTTAAGATGGATTTGGAGGGATGATCTAATAAAACTTTTCTGCATAAAGGCACTGCGTTTTCGCTAGACTGAATTCAGATCACAGACGCGAATGGTCGCATAACCCCATTATACAATAAACAGGCTTTTGCCACAGAAATAAGGTTAGAAAATGGGTTCAGCTTCATGTAACGCCCACCCTTAACCTGATTTTTGCGAACTGCATAAGCCCATGGGCGTATACCGTACGTTATTAAACATATTGGCTTACAGTACTAATCCATTTTCTAACCAGCTACTTCAGGACATCTATCACAAAAAATTTGGCAATTAAAACCAGTTTAAACGTGTGGGAAAAGACAATTTTTGCTTCCTTTTAATTGCTGTAAAGAGGGGAGGAGGAGAGGCCTTCTGCATGTAAACGATAGGGAGAGTCGATTATTACCGCAGGGAGGATGAAGGGGCCAGCAAGCATGGCAAGCAGTTTTCCCCACTCAGTTAACATTAGCAGCAGAAAACTTTTAGTTGATTCTCACAGATAAACGACTATTCAAGGGGTGGCTATGAACTCCACTATTTAACGATTTTGACCATAAAAGTATTTTAAGGGGTTGGGCGCAGGCTGTGCCTAGACGTTTAATACAAAAGAGTTACAGTCACTATTAGAGTCATAATTACTGGAATTATGTAGAAAATGTCCGCTCATTTTCACAACGAGGACACTTTTTAATGTCCAGCTAATTTTCGGTGGCTGGCTGCCACCATCCTCAGGCACTCCGACGAAAGTTTTTGGCCACCGTGTGTTCCTACATCCTAATAGTGACGAGAACTTTCACAGTAAGGTAACGAACGATGTTTTCCTAGAGAGTTACGGTAATTTCATTTTCAGTTAGGTCAAGGTTTAGGCTTATTTAATCTGATGAAGTCAATTTGTTGTGGATACGCCGTTTCAATATCAATACCGTAGGGAAAAATGGCTAAACAAACTCAATCAACTAAAAATAAAGGCAGTTAACGACAAATTACGACCTACAGCAGAATAACCAAGTGTATTATTTGATGTTCGCTTCACCACGTGTTAGCATTTTGTCCATAGTGGCCATTGAATGGTGTGGGATGGTTAAGGCCCTGCCCTGAAGTACAAGTTTTAGGGCTTTACAAGTAGGCTTGACGTCACTTTTCTGATTTATGCTTGACGCCACTTTCCTGATTTACACTTGACTTCGCTAAATAATTTGCCAATAGAGTTGTGCAATTTTTTAATACTTTGGGTTAGATTGAACTAACGTAGGAGCCAAATCCTCCTTCTTGCAGCTAGGACGCTACGACTTGGTTAAGTGAGGTTGTAAAAAAGTCGCAAATGTGCCTGATGAAGATGGTGGGCTATATTTTTACATTTCCAACATCATAGACCATTGATATACGCTAAGATTGGATATTTAATTTGGAAACTTGAAATTGTGCGTATTGACTATTGTGACACTGGTGATGCTATTCGTGATGCTGGAAACAGGTGATGCTATTTGTTTACAATGGATTCTAATTTTTAAAGTAAGAATGTTGAAGTTTTAAAACTGCAGAGAAAATAATATCCCTACGCTTCATGAGCAAGCACGCATGCTACCATAGACCTAGTGCACCATTCAGTGGAAGCCATTTCTCGACACCAAAGGAAGAAGGCAACACCTCTACCAACATCTAGAACTGCCCTAAAGGAGCTCAAGTCCTACTGAGAATAGCGCCCAAATAAAATTGTTTTTTTTCCCCCCGTTGACGTTTGTTGAAGCTGTTGTGCACAGAACTCTGGGCTTGGCATGAAGGTGGCAGGCTAGACGTTTAGACATCAATTTTAACACAAATTAATATTGAAAATTCAATGTTCATAACATGTGACAACAATGGCTGGCCCGAAAAAGTGAAAACAGCAATACCATTGTCGTTAAGTTATTTTGATTTCCTGTTTTCAAGATGTGCAAGTTTTACAAAATGTCGTCCGTTTAACTCTTATTTCGGGATTAAAGTTTATTTTGGAAGATCAAAGTTTGTTCAGGCTACTTTCTTACCATAGTTTGAATCGAACTTCGACGTCATGAGCAATTTTCAAGACGCCTATTTGCGGGTTATAAAATTCAAGTTACAGCGATGAAACTGGCCTAACGGAAGCACAATATGATTATCTTTCACTGGCGCTACTCTTATCTTTGTAAGCGCCTTGGTTCATGAACACTAAAGGTACACACACGCTTTTAATGACGTAGATGCTGAGAATTAATGACTATCGTATATTCAAGAATTTATAAAGCATTCGTATGTTTCTATCCCAATTCTTCATTAATGGCACACAGTTCGGCTGTAACTGCAAAAAATATTTAAGAATTACAACTGAAGTGTACCTCTTGCTTGGACTTGTAGATGAAGTTTTCGTCCGTCAGCTGGAATCCATCCTTGATGGCTTTAACAAGGTCGGTGGTAAATGTAGGTTGGTGAACAATGTTGTGATGCAAATGTGTAGCGGCGTACGTTGCAGCATCGGGTCCTGCATGGCCATCGAACACCGCAAAGAATCCACGGGTTGAAGGGCACTAAAACCCAGAAAAGACACCATTATTCCAATGACAGAGCATCAGCAAAACGCAAATCATGCGGGTGACAGGAAGTTTGCCCTGCATGGAAAAAGTTAAGAAATCCTGACATGCGGTTCACAGAGACAAAATGGGAGGGGGACATAACTTACTCTAAACTTTAATATTGGTTTGTAAAAAAGATGAACCAAGTTCAGCACCAAATGAAGTATATTTAAGCATTTCTGTATTTTACAAAAGTGAAACTGGGGAGAAATTTACTGGCTGTAAGTAGAGGCTTACCGTAAATTGTGCATTAAACGCCCAGTTAATGTTAATGCCCAGCCCCTTAAAATGCATAACGGTCAAAATCGTGAACCGTCAATTTTCTGTGGCACATAAAATCTGAAAATCGACGTTTCATCTCTTAAATCTTGGTTTTTCAGCAGCAAAATTAACTAAAAAGCTTTATACATACTTAACCAACCTTAAATCCAACATGATTCACGGAAATGTTTTGTAATCATAGATTGTCCGGAGTTAATAGGCGTATGCGATCGATCATCGACCTGCGTGATCTGGATTCAGTCTAGCACAAACACAATGCCTTTATTCTCATTTATTCACAAAATTTAAAGTTAAACAATTTCTAACCATCAACATCCTTCTATACATAATGTGATTGACAACCGGGAAGCATGAGTGTTGCCACAATTTTCCGGAGTTGTCAAGTTGACATAGTTTTCCGTTCTTCCCCGAGACAGTAATCCACGCCTGCATGGATTATTCTCTACAGGCACAACAGAAAACAATGTTAACGTGACAACATCCGAAAATTGAGGCAACACAAGCACTTCCCGACCGTGAATCACGTTATCTGTTTTGAAGGTTGATGGTTCGTATGGTGCTGAAAGAAGGAACGTTAAGACTATAGAAAGTCCCAATCCGAAAACGGGCACCATGTTACCGGTCGCTCAATGTCAAACGATTTGACAAGAGCACAGATACGAAAATCATCCAGAAGGATAGGTGCCTGCAGCTTTGAATAGAGTTCAGGGCTGATCGTAAACAGAGATTGTTGACCCATTGAGATCTGCCTTAAGAGGTCATTGAGGTCATTAAGGTAGTTCCATGAGACACACCAACGAAACCATTTGCGCTAGTGGCCGTCGTAGATTTGTTGGTAGATGAACGGATAGCTTTGGAAGCAATGCAGGAGACCTAGTCCGGAGAAATGCCTGTTGCTTCGAAGAGTCAAACGATACTAACCACCCGAGTAGTCAGAGATTTTGGTCATTGGTGGGACCTGGTCCTTTGATGCTGGGAAAGCAGGTCTGGAATATCGATCGTGGAAGATCGATTAGGAGATCTAGTAAGAGGAAACCATGCTCCCACTGGCCAAGTCGGAGCCACTAGGACGAATAGTCCGGGGAATGAGCAATCTTGCGCAGGACCAGAGGAAGAAGTTTGAATGGCGGTAAGCAGTACCCGAAGAGGTGATCAAAAGGTAGAGTAAGGGCGTTGGTGCAGGGTCACTAGGACTAGTTTAAGGACGGTTGTGAATATGCGAGATGCCGCATTGAGGCCGAACGGGAGGCAGAGAAACTCAGAATGTGCCGTCGTAAATATAAATCGAAGAGATGCATGAAGAGGAATGTGTAGGTAAGCGTCTGCAAGATCGATGGAAATCGTCGAGTGGGCTTTTAAAAGCGAGTAGCGAATGGAGTCCAGTGTTCCATTTGATAAGTGGTACTGATCGTAGCGACTGTACTGATCGTGGCAAGAAGTTGACGATCAGTCTGAATCTCTCGTTTTTTGGAGCAGAGAAAAACAAGACTATACAAGCCTCGGCGGTCTGGATTTCGACTAGGAACGCTGCCTTCGTTAGGAATCACGTATTCTGCTGAGAGAGGGTCGGAAACGACCGTGGCTGTGGACCATGGCGGTTTTGACAATAGTGGTTCGCTTGAAGAAACGAGGTCGAAATCCTTTGCAAATGATTGATAAGACGTTAGGGTCGGAGGTCAGGGCCTGCCAAGCAGGGAGGGAGTAGCATAGACGACCCACAACTGGTAGTGTCGTGGAACAATTGTCAGTGACCGGAACGTGGTCGTTCCTTGGCACCTGGTGAAGCATATAGTCTTCGGCGGCCGGGAGTGGCGCTGCGACTGAAACACCGGCCCCGTCCGAGGCCCTTGTTTCGAAAGGTTGCTTGTTCAGAATGACGCAGGAACAGAGAACGTGGTTCATGGTTGGTTATGTTGGTGGGTGGTGAATGCCAGTTGTCTTTGGTAATGGGGCGCGTCGAGTTTCTTGGATACCGTGAAGGCTTGGGCCGAAGGGGGTAGGGTTTGCAAGCAACATCTAAATGTGGGGATTTCGCAATTAAGCCTCGAAAAAGCGTGTCGGGCTCATGGATGGGTTAATTGCGTAACTCAGTAGTCATTGAGATTTGGAGCTGCGCTCAGGGCTACTTCTCTAAGTAGAGCAGAATTGAAAAAGGGCCCTGGTGAACCAATTCACGGAATGACACGTTGCGAAGCAAGCCTTTTGAAAAACTTTGCTGATAAGGAAAGCTAAATTCTTGAGTTCGACCGGTGGTCGTTCGGCGGAGTTTTTCGCATAATGCGTTCGCAGCTGTACTTAGAACATCTGCCCGAGAAGTCACACGCAACCCCAGGCGCAAAAGGCGGTCGTCATGAAGAACTGAAGCAGGGACCGATACTCTGCGTGGGATGAACAGAGTGGTCCCAAAGTCCATTTTTAAATCCGCTTGTCAAGTACTCCAAACGAGGGTAGGTGTCAAAATTTTTAGAATTTGCGGTCCCATCTCCTGTTGGGCAGAAGAAGGATGTTTCCCAACCAGAGAATGGGGAAGAAGGTCCATGTGAAGTTCTTGGGGGGGGGGGGGGGGGGGTGGGTGGCTTTCCCTAGAGGTGACCACCATTATGGAGTAAAGTTGTTAGCAAGGTTGTAGATTGACCGAAGACCGCATGTTGACGAGGAAGGCGTTTGCGTAGGCCAAACCCACAATCAGGGGAGAGACTGCGGTACTTGCTTGGTTCGGTGGTTTGTATTAGAAGCAATCCGGCATTATCTTCCACCGTTTTTAATAGTTCTGGAAGATGGATCTCCAATGGGTCGGGGCCGTCGAAAAAACGGGTAATAATTTGCCACAGTGATATTGGGAAGACATAATTTAAAATCTTCAGAATCTGCTACTGGTTAATGACGAAAAAACTACACTTCACTAGATGGACTGTGGATTTTAAAATGAGCACTGTTTCGCTGATATGAATATTGCGAAATGCCACATCCTGCGTATTGGCTGCGGCCAGATAGGCTCGCTTTTCTTTACAAAATTGGCGGAGTGTCCCTTAATGTGGTTGAGACTGAAAAGGATTTTGGGGTGGTCGTCACTGCGAATTGAAAGCGGGCTAATCAGTGCTGCTATTGCAACCAAGGCTAACCGGGCCATTGGTCTTACGGCGGACACTTTCTACACGGTCGCCGAATGTGTTCGTGCCAGCTTATAAGGCCTTAGTCAGACCTTTGTTGGAATATTGTTCTCCTGTCTCGTCCCCGTATGTGTTGGGTGACATTAGGAATGTTGAGGCAGTACAAAGAAGATTCACGAGGATATGTTTTGTAATTTAAGTCATTCAAAATATGATGAACGGCTGGGCTCGCTTGGGTTGGAAACCCTAGCTGATCGAAGGCAAAATCTCAATCTGATTGTCTTAAAGTTCCTGAGCGAACTCGTTGAAAGACTGGAGAAAGCTCGACTGGAGAAAGTTCCTGACTCTTCGGGTGGGAAGGCTTGCTGGACTTGTACCTTGTTTCTTCGGCGATGTCGGGTGGATGTTCAGAGGTTTTGCTTTGGTGAAGGTGGTCAGAGCGTGGAATGCTCTACCTGAAGAAGTCCGATGTGCACCCTCCCTTGGGGTCTTTAAACGTCGCCTGTCCCTGTGCAAAACCACGGGATAGTTGATGGCTTCCGTTTTTTTTTGTTCATATGGATTTTCGCCGTGCTTGGATTCTTCTTGTACTTTATACTTATACCACCTATCTCAGTCAAGCGTCCGATATGGATTGCCCACTGTTTAGCCAAGGCAGCTCCAAGCTCGGGCAGGATAAGCAGCTTGATGTTAAGAGTAGCTAAGATTTGCAATGTTCTTTACTGGAATCTTGTTAGCTTGAAAACGACTTGATTGCTAGTGACTCCAACACTAAGTGTGGGTCATTCAGCACTTTTGTTCTGAACAGGATTGATGTATCGCCCCAAGCTATCTCATGTTGAATGCGTTCTGAATGCAAAGCGAATCCATTAGTTTTATCATGTGATTCAACAGCATTCACGTTCCTTTAGGCGAGCTGAAAGTTGCCGATAGGTCTCCCCACATATGAAGCACTGCACGACTTGCATGGAACCCTGTAGACTACTCCCCTCGTAGTGAAAGGGGGTAGTAGAGGGAATTGAACTTGGTAACTTGGTCATTTTTACTGCGAGTGTTGTGTTGTAGTTCATTCAAAACACGGTTTTTTCATTGCTTCCAGTACTAACGTGAACGGTTCGCCACCCTTTTCTCAATTTTGCACATAAGTCGTTTTGGAGAAGATGGCAGGGTTTGATGGCGCCTGGATATTCATCAGCATGGACATGGCATTGAATGAATAGCCAGGAATTTAAGTCCTTGTGAGTCTCTATTGGAATTTGAAATTAGAAGCTTTTCAGTCGCTTTTCAAGTAACCCTCGTGTCATTTCCATGTGGTGGAGTGCGATGCCGTTTGCTTCTACCATGTTGCGTGCATCTGCCATATATAGTTTAACCCATCTTCTTATCTCTCCAATGTGTTCAGTTTCACACTGCCTAATGGGACACGATATGCTCCTTCTTTGGTGTTTTTAAATTTCAACAAACATTCTTGATTCCGGGTGTTATCCCCTATCGTCCTGGTCAGTTCTTTTCTTGTTGGTTTCGGTCCTTTTCGCAGTATATCTTTAGGCCACTTAAAATAAAGTTGGTTATCAAGCATTTTTCTAATGAAATCCGTGCGGGCAGGCGGAATTTAATTTTAATTTTATTTGTTGGCTCCATTTTTCCGTACATTTTGGGGAATTATTTTTTATTTTGTGTGAAATAACGAACACTGCCTCGTAATTCTGCTTACCACATGTCCATAAAATCATTTAACGACAAGAATGGTAATTTTATGTTTTCATTTCTCACTGAGGACCATTTTTGATTTGTAACTTGTATTTTTGCCGCGTCGTTTCTTTTTATTTCCTGGAAAGAAATCAGTGCGGGAGGGCCTGAGAACAAACTTTTCTTTTTTTAATGGCCTTAAGTCCGCTTTTTTAACATACAAATTAAACCTTTTCTTTCGAAGTTCACGCTGTATCTTATCAGTCACTCCTTCAATAAAGTCCTATTTTTGGAATCTGTTTTTTTTTCGATTTCTTTTCTGTAGCTCATTCATTTGCTTTTAATCCGAGTGCTCGTTTTACCAAGGTGTTGAGACATTTTGGAGGTTATTCCAGTGAAAGTATACACCTGCAGCTTCGTGCAGGAATTCACGTGCAATTTCGAGGGTGAGCGAGTGGTGGACAATTCTGGAGAACTCACTGCTCGCAATATTTGTCAGATGTCCTTATGTAAATGAGATACCCCTGCCCACTGTCATCGGCTGGGTAGGTTTTATACCATATTTTCTTTCCATATCAAGAAATGGAATTCTTCCTTCTGGTCCTCGTTAAAGGTGAACTCAACCTATTTCCACGCATTCAGCACTCGCACAACGTTCACCAATTGTTCTTTCTTCAGGATAGCCAGGATATAATTAACGTATCTTCAACATTTTTAACAAAGGAAACGACTCTGGCAAATTGTCTAAGACAATTGTTGTAAGACAATTTCAGTAATAACTGGTGAGCTCGAATAGGCCATAAGGGTTCCCTTCGTCTGCCAAAAAGTTTTTCCCTTGTATTCATCGTAGATTTTAGTTAGGAGCACACTGATCAATGCTCGATCTTTTTGATAAACTTCTTCCTCAAATCCAGCTTCTAAAGAAGAGATCCAGCATCTGTAGAATAAGCCAGAGAGATAAGCACGGAAAAAGCAAATCTAACTAGTTTTAGAAACTGATGTGCTTGATGAAAATGTTGAACAATATTGAGAACTGTGGGATGTATGAAAAAACAAACTTGGGGAAGCATTTTGGCTGCTCTTAGTTTGTTAGGTGTTCAATTGGTTCAACATGAGTAAACTACACAGCAATACCATATTACTTACTTCAACTCCACATAGAAGGCCCAGATCAGAGATTACGACGTGACGATCTTCCATTCTTCTTCGGCCATTTTTTACGGCAGTTGTGGCCACTGGCCAAGTAGGGGAAAGCACAGCTTTAGTTGGAGTGGCCATCCATCGTTCGCATATGTCGTGCACCGTCCAATGGACTAGCTTTAAGAGTTTGTTCGAATCAAACACTGAAACAAACGTATACGTTTTGAAACATGTCACAAGGAAGAATAGGTTCTTATTTTCGTAAGATTAATAATTAAAGATTTGAAAATCGTCTAATAAATTGTATCAAATTCAAAAGTTTTAGATCAGTTTTTCATTAAACAGTTTAGCAGCAAATGAGAGTAAAAAAAAAAGACCTGCACGACCTCAAGAGGGATGTACTGGGACTCCTCGTAGCTCGCGCACAGTTTAGATACATAGTAGTACTATGCATATAATAATATAATAATAATAATAAGTTCGTTGGAAACGCAACTGGAATGGCAAGGACCTGGTGGTCACTAACTGCCATCCGAAGTTAAAAAAAAAATTTTAAAATTACAGAAGTTTAGGACTTCAAGAGTTTAAAACGAAGACAATGGCCTCGCTACAGAGGAAGGGTAGATGGTATTGGGTTGGGGTCACGAATGCCTTACCACCAAGGTTAGACCTACCAGGGACACAATGGTCCCCGATGGCATCGCCAAACGTGAGGGACAAGTGAGGGGAAAAGCTGTTTCATTGTCAATGTTTCTTAAAAATAAAAGTAAAATGCATCGCAGTTTAAAGCTTGGCCTAAACCAATTGTCAATCATTAACAAGATAAAAAAAAAATTTAATAAAAAAAAGTTTAATGAAAGGGTGAAACCAGCCAGAAGTCATATTGTAGAACAATTTTTTTTTTTTATATATAATCTATTATCAGCACTGGAACTCGCGCTGAACGTCTTTATTGTTAACTTGTCTCACGTTGAAAGTCATTATTTGTACCACTACGTTGTCCAGAAGCTTCAGTTTTTGCTATCCCACTCAACTTCTGGTAATGGCTGGAGCTTTTACTTCAATGCTAAACCGCTTCTCAGATCTCTCTAGACAATGTAGAGGTGCAAATAATGACTTTGAACGAGAGGAAAGTTATCAATAAAGACGTTCAGCACGACTTCCAGTGATGATAATAGTGTGTAAGCGTAAAATTTAATAACGCTCAATACAGGCAAGGATTGTTCTACGATGAGACTTCTGGCTGATTTCACCCCTTTCATTATATGTATAGTACTCTGTATCAGAGCGACGAGATTTAGTTTTACTATTTCCCCTACTTTCACAAAGTTTCTCCGACGTCCGTTTTCTAATTCACACTGGGCTAATCTAGCTATTGATCAGCACCTAATTTTAAGCCTTTCTCCCAATACTGTGCAACAAAGCTGAGGACACACAAGCCATTGCATTTCGGCAACAATAAGAGCTAAAAACAAAGTATGTGAAGCGGCACTTTTCAATAGTTCTTAGGAAATCATTGCATTAAATTACCCCATAAGTTATTGTAACTTAACCCGAATGCATGTAGGATCAACAATGTGTCAAACTATTGGCCGTGAGAAACAAAAAGTTGATTAAGTGCACGCTGACTTAGCTTTTACATAAAAGTTTTTCAAAGGGTACCAATACGTACCAGTTTCTCCGTCTGCCTGACCATTCTGGTAAGCAACGTTTTGCAGGTCACTAGACTTGACTTCTTGACAAGTGGCATATGCTACAGCTGCCGCCAAGTTATAAGGACAGTTACTGAAAAGAGAAAAAGCTCGAAATCACACACAAACTCTTGGTTTACTAAGAATCAGTAACACAGCAAAATTTACTTATTCTGGGTTTACACTTGTTTTGACGTAAGTGCATTTGCATTATTTTATATCTCCAAAAAAAAAAAAAAACAAGTAAACTTAGTGCACAAATATAAATGTTTCAAGGTATTTGTTTCTATGTTATTCATTAATAAGTACTAAAGTCTTATAATTTCATTGCCTCCCAAGATTTTTCAGCACAGCAACGATTACATTTATGACATTCCTGGTTAAGTTCCTCCACCCTAACAAAATAAGTCTTAAATCTTCCAATATTTGAGTTTTATTTGATAAAGATTACCACACCTGTCCTTAACCTAAGGAAGGAACGGTTTTCAAAGACGGTGCAACATTTCATGACACCAATTTATTTGCTTTCAAATCCGAAGCATTTAATACTACGGTCAACTGGTAATACTTAGATCATCGTCCATAGTAGGGGTGTGCGAGTAGAATAATATGAATTAAGAGTTTGGCTGAGCCGAGTTTGCAACAGAAAAATTGAGTATCAAGCCGAGTATTTATTTTGCAAGTGTTTTTTTCTATTTGTTAGTGTATTAACTAAGATGCTACTTAATGGTCTGTGCGGTAAATGTCTACAACTAGTTTCCAGTTTTTAGGATATAACTTTAAAATGGTCTGAGCTAGTGTCTTAATTTGCACCAACGGAAATCTCAAGATGATGAATTTGGTATATATGAACATCAAAATCAGCCAACAAATTGGTGAAGTTATTGCATTTTTACTGGATTAGAGTTTGACTTGGATTAATCGAGTCGAGTAGACAGGAAACTGACTCGAACTCTAAACTCTCCAAGGCTCGCACACCCCTAGCCCCGAGTAAACCAAAAAAAATTGCTTGTTCTACACTGCCTATAAACAGCACGCTTGTCTCCTGGTTTTCGTAGTGTCATTCCAATATTTGCAATAGTAGACCCGTAGTTTCAGAGTTGAGCATCTTTGCATGGCGAGCAAAGCAACTTACTACTCCGTGCCTAAATGATTAGTGAGGGACAGGTGGCAGTGCCTGCTGGGAGATGAGAACAGTGTACCCGACAGTTGCTTGCAGATGACTGTAGAGGTCACTAAAAATTCGTTACTTTTGTGTTCAAATTGACTGTTTTGGTAAGCGTAACAATAAGTTTGTGATTACAGTTCAGCTTTGCTTTACTGCTGGGCACAACGTTTAAATCCAATGTAACGTACACATTAGTGTTGGGCGGTATACCGGTTCTCACGGTGTACCCCGGTACCAAAAATGCAACGTTATCAAATACCGTGCCTTGTTAAAATACCGGTATTGTTTTAATATGAAAAAAGGCGCTAAAATTATAACAATAGTTCAGTCAGTCCTTGTGTTGTAGGGCTCAAAAGCAGTGTAATAATCAGTTAAAGATCAACAATGGTAAAATTGGAATTCTAAACAATGTTCAAAAGTGGAGCCATTCTGTAACTTTGATGCTACAACCAGAGTAAGAACCAACCGAAAAATAAAATTGAGGTCAGTGGTCTACTTGGTGATTATTTTTGTGTGTATTTTTTTGGAAGGGGGGAGGGGCTACGTAAATGAAATTGATGGTTCCATTTCCAACCTTAACTAGTTTGATTAGGCTGCTTAATACCAAAGGAAGTACCGCCAAATTTTAAGAACCGTTAAATACGAGTACCGCGGTACCTAGGCTGGTACCGTCACAAAAATGTCGGGTACCGCCCAACACTAGTACACATCCACCTTACGAACACGCACGAACAGGTTCACTGCACAGGTAATGATCATTCAAAATTCACTAGTTTTGACGACTAACTAATTCTAGTCATTTCTGCACTTCTACCGACTCGAAATACTTTTTTTGCTGTGGAAACTAGTTACGTTCAGTTGTGCATTGCAGCATGCCACAGAAAAGGAGTGAGGATGAGGCTGAGTGATGCCCGTTCATTTCACAAAGAAATCCTATTGCCACCCAAGAAACAAAAAAGCCAAGCAGGCTGGTCACCATTTATTTACGCCAATTCTTTGCCGGCCAACAGCAGCCTGAACCAATTGGTGGCCCACGTTGGTTCCAGCCTGCTAACCAACCATGTTCAATGGCTTTACAAGGCATTCTAAGGTGAAGTTCTCGTGAGCGCCGATTCATTGTCACCACGGAATTCAAATTGCTCTCAACATCTACTCCAAATAAACCAAGAGCAAGGCAGACTTTAATTAAGCAAGATTGGTAACTGGTAGGGCTGCAGTCATCTAGGAGGAATGGGAATAATTTCATCTAAGTGGAAATCAATTAGTCTACCTATAGGGTTTGTACATAACAGACTAAACCATTTTAAAGGGTTTTCAAGGCTAACTTGCAACCAATTTCAAGACTCTACACTACAGACGAACAAAATTACCATTTAAAATTCGAGAATTCTGCCAGTTATCATTTTTGGCACTGATGCGTTCTTAGTTTGCAGTGAATGTAAAACTGTCATAAACAATGACAAACATTATATCCTCTCGCCCACTAATGGACAAGGAGGAAGGAGAAAGACAGTAACTGTAACAGCCAGTGGAACAACACTTGCTCAGCTATCCCTTCCGGCAAATATGGCTTGCACTATACAGCTATTACTGTCTCCAGTTCAACCAGAGGAAATGGGTTCAGATGACAAACTATTTTTATTAACTTATTTAATTGTATACGTCGCGAAATACCAGCAACCGACCAGTGTTCCAACAGAACAGGCACGTGCATTTGAATTTTGCAAACTTTGACAAGCAGTTTTACGGGTTTTTAATGTGTTTTGTGCAACTGCTTAAGGTTAAACAGGAGTAGCAAGATTCACCGAAAATTTAAGTGAACACTGGGAGAAGTGTTTATCGCGGTTTTTGTGTATTTTACCTTGACTCAAATTTTAGGCCTATACCTAAATTAATAAAACTGTACTCTTGACATTAACCTTATTCGAAACATAGTAACTCGCAAAATTATTGACTCCAAACAAAGTAACACATTCACGGGCATTTCAAGGCTCAAACAAAAATTCGAAGCCTTTGAGGCCTTCCGAGCCTTTGAATTATCAATTAAAAAATTTAAGGTTTTACAAGGAATATATATATGTCTGAAAAGCAGTGCATCGCATAACTGCGATGAAAAATAAAACTGGGTAGCAACTGCGGAAATAACAGTTTTACTGGGAGGCATACAGGGTTCAGACAATTTGTCAATTTCCCTGCCATTTCCATGTTTTCCATGTGCATCCCTCCAATGGCAATTTCCAGGTATTTACAAGATGGTTACTTAGGGAAACGGGCATGTTTTTAATAATATTTGTACGAAAATAATCCAACATCCCAGAAAATAGTTGTTTAGAGACTAGTACAGATTGGACTAAACGCATTTTTATCACAAATATTGGTACTAGCCTAAAATTTGGTTTATTGAAGTTATCTATTAAAGCACAAATTAAAATATTTTCTACTAGCCTAGGACTTGTTTTTGATCTGCTAATTCAATGGAACTTACAGATCACACATTTTCAAAAAAATTTCTGTTTTTACTGATATTTCCCTGAGATTTCCTGGTTCTCCAGGTTTTGTCTAAACCCTGAGCAAAAGGAAATATTCTTTTTATTTCCTAGTTCACCTAGAACACAAGAAGCATGTGATCGTCTGAATTATAAATTGCTTAAGTTTTATTTCTGATTTCTAAACATTCTAATGCTTTGTATTAAAGGAACATAAATCCCTGTTGGCTTTCCTGTATAACTCAGTTTTGCGACATTAGTTCAATTGTATGTAAATGTTGCCAACACATTCATTTTTTTTTTGGCATACGAGGCGATTTGGCGACATTAACTCTAACCTGTGTAAATGTTGCCAACTGCAATCTCATCGGGTCGCACGATATACCGGAAGGATTTATGTCCTTTTAATATCTATATATATAATTACACAAGATCCGCAACGCAGTCATCACCAGTGCAGCAGCAATCTCCATCTGCAGCAAGCAGGACATACGATGCCATCTACCGACGGAACGGCAAATTATAAAGTAGCAGCCAAGGCCAGCTGAGATAGTAGCTGCACCCGGAAAGCAACAGCCAGCAGCGCGAACATACGATGCCATCTACCGACCGAACGGCAAATTAAATGGGGGGGGGGGGGGGGCCCCCCCCCGGGGGAGGGGGGAAGGAGGAGGGGGTGGAGCGAGACGACGCGGAATGAGAGAGCGACTCCGCTAGTTGTACATAATCTAAAGAAAGCTACTTCATTGACTGCACCTAGCACAAAAATAAACTAACTTCTGTTGGGCTTGGAATTAAGAGCTTTCATTTATTTTTGCTCTGGCTGGCAAACTAACATTGGTTTCACTGTATTTTAAATGGCCGTTTTACTGAAGTGGGCTAGGGCTATTTCAAAACAATTTTGTATGTCTAAACTTGGGGGGGCAAATTGTGATAAGATAAACACTTAAATTTAATTTCTGGTCCTTTCCAATGAGAAGCAATTCCAATCAATTCTAGCCAATTCATTGCCATTTTTTTTTACCTTTACTACCATACACGCTAACGTATAATTACTTTTGTTATTCTAAACAATTTTAATTCCCTGCCCCCTATTGACATTATTTCCACTCCAATCACTTTCCTGCCAATTCGGTAATCTTTTGCACCAATTCAGTTTATTTCCATCTATTCAATGTTAAGTCCACCTTATTCCCAGCAAATTTCAACTTATTTTTAGATTATTTTCCCAGTTGGTGGAATAGTGTTCTATTAATTTTTGCAGAGTTGGCTGTAAATGGACGCGAATTCAGGTCAAACAAAGTCCAAACTTTTGCTTAAGTACTTAAGGTAAAGTCAAATGACTTGAGCCATGTCTTGAAGTTGGTGGAATTGAGAATACTGAACAAGACATTATTAAAATCAGCTCCCATCCCATTGGTAGAACAGCCTTATACCAATTTGTTTCTGTAACACACTGCATTGAGGAAATCGTAGTAAGTCAGTAGCCCTTCAGCAGTGAAGCAGGTAAAACTTGCTCTACACTTGTCTAGGTAAATCAAATTGTATGTTAAGAGTTATGTACAACAAAATAAGATTTCTAGTTTTGATGACCAGAATATCACTGGCAACAGACACATCCCACCACTCCCAATCTATTTAATTGGAGCGTTAGAACACCAACACGTTATTAAATTGCACCGAAAACTTGCTTCACTTTAGCAATCTGCAAGCAGACATCTAGTGGGTAATTTTTAAAAGCCGACTGGTATGCACACTCTACCTAGTTTGCTGTGAAACTTTGGCTTAGGTACAAAATTTATGTTTTATCCTTAACGTCAAGCAATAGAAGATTGCAATCAAATCCAGAAAAAAAGGAAATCAGAGCTTCGAAAGGAAAGCTGTAAATTACACTACTTATTTACTGTACATACGACACAAAAGTAAGATGTCCAGGGTTAGGGGAGGGGGGTGGGGTTCATCCAAGGCAACAATGCCCCTCTTGGGCATTTCCTAGTGATGCTTACCAAAGCTTTGAAGACCTCGCCAGTTTGCATATACAAGCAGAACCAAAATGTTTTTTTTTTTAAATAAATATGCCTACTTCGAAAAAAAATTAGCAAGGTGTTGCCGCCGACCACATTTCCAGCCATTGGCAATGGTAGTTTTCGAAACTTGTGTCTAGACTTTTTTGTTAGCCTTTGTTTTGTGCGCAAGTATACAATTAAAAACTTTGAACCTCACTAGAGGGTTTAGAAGAAGGAAAGCGTAAAAGGCGAGTGGACGTGTATCCTTTTATTCAAACCATGAAACTTCTATAATGGTATGGCCAAATAATTGCTCAAGGTATTTAAAGAGCCCAGTAGTTTCTCCCGTTACCTTGACTGGCCTGTTTGGCCTAAGAGATTGGATTATTTTGGCAGTAGGCAAAGTTCTACCAGCAAAATATATTGTACAATATTTTATAAGTTGTTTACATCATTAAAAATTTACAATGTTGTTTATAAGTGTGTACCTCTACTACTCCGGAGCAAAGGCACCTACATGGACAAGTAATGCCAAATGAAAGAAATCACGTAAACCAAGCCTTTTCAACACATTTTCCCCTTTGCTCTCTCAAGCTTTCATTTAGCGCTACTTTCACCTTCATAGGAGTCTTACTTCTAGAGGCGACGACGTACAAACATGCAAGCAAACAAATAAACAGTACATTTTGAACGATGTAGATGAAATGCAGGTGTGCTGAAGATTGAGGAACGAATTGTAAGCAATAACTGTGATAGATTTTGTGATATGGTGGGGATAAACGAAATAGGCTATATTAAGCACGAAAACCGACACTTTAATTACCTAGCCTCCGAGATGTCTATGTGAGCTTATAAGCTTTGTTAAACTTACAACTCCCCGACAAATCGTTATTCAAAAAAAGAATACCGTTTCTGAAATGTGTGGGGTTAGACAATAGTATCGCAAGATGGCGACGGCTTTCAAGGAGATTTCTTTTCAAGGTTGGAGATTCCCTGTGTGCACACCCAAGCATACCGAGCACTGAACTTTCCTTTCACTGCCTGCGCACACACCAGACTATTTTAGTGCCAGCTTGCTTTCAGTCAAGCCCTGATACCCAGCCAAAAAGTCCAACTTCCTATACTACCACCCGTTCCATTACAGCAGCCAACTAAATCTTTTTCCTATGCCTTTCAACGGGTTACGCCACAGTCAACATTCGTATATTACAACTTTGGGCTTTTTTTTTTGTTTACAATTTTACAAATTATACTTTTTTACAATATTTGCAGCTACTGAAGGGAAGTCAGCATTCAGTACAGTCAACGGAAGCCACTGTACTACGCAACCAAATTTCTAATCAACATGAAAAACATTACAGAAATGAATACAAAGCCTACATTCAAATAAACAAAAGTTAAAATGAGGAGACCTTTGGATTTAAACCTAGACCTGTAACTCACTTAACCAGCAAATAATTGAATGCATATTATATTCCCGCGCTTTACGGTTGGAACTAAATTCGTGCTTTCCCTACTGGTTCAATAACGTGTGGTGTAGGTGTTGAGACAAATGCCAACTGAGAATAATTGTCCCAACTGTCCTTCGTTAAACATCCTCAACCACTGAATTAGACTTTGTCGGCAAAAAACCGCATTTCATCGATTTAAGCGACAGATGTCTTGATTGGCGACAGCCTTTAAACCACAAGAAAAAAAATGGCGGCCCCAAGACAAAAATTTTAACTTGTGAATAACCTCATTTGGCAACCTCAACATGAACTTAAAATTTACACAGTATTGCGCATATTTCAGTCTACATTACAGCAACTAATAACTGCTGCAGAGATAAACAATCGTCAGGTTTTGATCATTATGAAATGGAAGATATTTTGTATACTTGCTAGTTTTAAATCTTACACTAGAAACAACGTAGCACAGCAAGCCACTTTTATGTACTAACGTTTCGTTGTGGCATGATCCGGATTTGAACTGCCAACTCCAAACCTAATGCCTCTATCAACATGGTGCTCCCAGAAGCAGAATATTTTCAGCTGGTCTGCGATAAGCTTTTTACCAACAAAAAACGGCCTGTGGGGAAGGGGGGGTTCTGTGGTCTGTAGGTAGGTAAGTGAATGTTGAATTTTGCATTGTCCAACATTTTTCGTTAGTTCTATTTGGGTTCATGAACAAGTTTCTTGCAAGAACTTTTTTTAAGACCCTTTATCGGTTGTTTTTTACTATGGCCAAACAAACAAAAAATGGTGTGGTTTGCATTACCCGACCGACCCTAAACTTTTTTTTCCATCCAAGGAAAAAAAAAAAACATTCCTATTTGACGCTCCAAAATTTTGTATCGTACGATACAAAATGGTTCAAAAGCTTCCTGGAAAAAGGGAAAATATTGCTCCGTGAACATGAATGTATCTTTATTGCATGAAAATATATTGAATTACAATTTTGGAAGTGAAGACTTTCTGATTTAGTATTAACAAAAATGCAAAAAAAAAAGAATTTCCGACCGACCCTATTATTTTTAAACTGCGTAACGCAAACCAAACAATTTTTTTTGTTTGCCCTAAACAACGTGACAATAACACAACCTATCGTATTGAGAATAGCACCATACAAAAGCTCTCTCGAAAAATCGGTTAAATGGTGTATTTGAACGTAAAAATCGGTCAATGTTTGATGAAATTACCGTAAAAAGAAGATCACGAAAGAAAAAAATCAAGGTAAATCGTACTGCAACACATCCAGCCGTGCAGCGTCGCCCGCTCCGATTCTGCCACAGGGATGGTGCCTTTGTATTTATCTGTATCCCTTCTCCTATGGCTGCAAACATTCACGGTCGAATGAAGCCCTGGCCACTGCTGCCTTCAGGATGACATCTTTATATTTTGCTGGAGAGGAGTGGCCGTATCGATAAAGGCGTTGCGCCATTAATCTGGGGATGGATTGGGTTGCTAGAATTCGGGTCACGCCACTTCTACAAAACGTCAGAGCATAAAGGTGGCCACCAAGTGTTGGCCGTTTTTATTTTACCTAAATGGTACTTTACAGTGATAAATCGATTGCATTCCTTGTACATTGTTTCATAAGCAAATTATTGCAAACTACATCCGAAATTTCCTCCGTCAAACCACTATTACCGTTTTCTTAAAACTACCAAGTTTGCGACTTTATATCACTACTAGCAAGAATTTATAGGATTGCTACTAGGCTTAGGATTGCTACTTGCTACTAGGCTAGTTATTAATCCATTGAGAACGTTGAAAGTTTGGAGCTAAGGAGCCAGGGACTGTCAAGGACACAGCCTACAATTTCAAGGATTTCAAGCACCTTGAGAGTGATAAGATTTGGAGGTGATAAGCAATTTTAGAATGTTCTTAATACTAAAGTCACCCTCTTTAAACAGCCTGTTAAGCTAGTGCGGTTTAACTTATTCCGTTCTTGGCATCGGTGAACGAGTAGCCTAACACTTGACACCTAAATCAGTGTGACTGGATAAATTTGGAACGATTCGGGAGAATTCTAAAATTTGAGAGAACGAGATGCGCGTTTGACCGGTGACCAACAAAAAAACATTTAAGTACTTTTGTTCAGCGATACAATTCCTCTACACCTTCGAAGTCTGCTCAAATACCTGTCTTTTTAAGTTTCACAATTTAATTTTGCACGGTTGCTACCGTGAAAGTCAGAGTGAACGAACATTCTGTCGAGGGCAAAGCCGCCTCCGCAGCCAAATAGCATTCCTTTCCTCCCGTCTCCATTTTGCAAGCAGCCTGTTATTTCAGGCCGAGTAAAGAAGGGTCAGAAATACTCCCAAAGCTAAAAATAGAAGGTAGTCAGTGGCCAAGACTTTATTGGCTTACTAAACCCAATTTTTTCCCAGACCAATTAATTTCAAGAAATGAACGCCGTCTACCCTCGTTACGAGGTTCCCAATGCCACACGGTATGGCTGATAGGCTTGTGGACTACATTATATCCTACATGCAAACGTCGAGACCGCCCGGTGTTTAAATGTTACGACAAAACTTAAATTCTTTTATTTCATTCTGATTATGGTTGTCACACGCGCTTTTCTATGATCTTGATTTTAATTCCAACAAAAATTCTTATTATTTTTTTTTAATTTTTCGAATTTGTCGGTGATATCACGCAGTTGCGAGTCCTGGGCAGGGGGCAGACTTCCAGGGGGAGGGGGTTACATTTTATGACCTTTTCTGGATCAAAAATAAAAGTTTTGTTTTCAGTTTTATGGGCAGAAGAAAGGGCATCTGTTAGTTTTGACCGATTCGTTGCTCGACAGGAATAAGGACATTTCTAACTGAAGCGGGGGGGGGGGCCCCAGACACGTTAATGAGGCTGAGCCCTTGGGTCCCGGAATTGAACGGAAACCCTCAATATTTTCTTGTAACTTTTTTGGGGTGTAGTCGAATTGTCAAGTGCAGGGAGCACGCATCAGAGCCAGAAATGGTGCAGAAATAGTATGAGAGGACATCAATTATTTGTTGTGGGAAAACTTCAAATAATCCTACCTTCAACCCTGCTACGTACTAATTCAAGTGAATGACATTTTTCATCTTAAATGTTCACAAATAGACGTTGTTCAGCTTGGTGTTTTTTTTAATGCAATGTAATGGGCAACCCAGAGTGATTTGAAATATTTGCTTTAATTTAAAGACTAACCCACGATCGAAGAATTGTCACTTCACAGTATAACTACGACTGATTAAAGATAAGCATATATTTATTCTTAATAAATTTATGATATTGATATAAACTCCAATCCAGGACCAAATTTTTAAAAAAATGACAAAAAAAAAAACTTCGCTCTCGATGTAGTAAACATGTAAAAAAAAAGAAACCTTGACTTTTGTGTTCCATCCTCCTGCTTGCACTGAACGGAGACTAATATAACTGTTCGGACTCACAAGAGTTGGATTTTATTCCAGAAAAGATTTTTCCTCCATTTTTTTTCTAGACTATTAAATTAAGGGCTGAGTACAGAATCTAAGTCAGCCTCAAAAGTAGCCAAATTACTCCATCAGCTGCATTTGAAAATAAAGGTGGCTGTAGGTAGATGACTCAGCAAAATCATATATCAGAATGGCTAATCCACTTACAGGGGCAGGCTTAAACAAGGGGGGGGGGGACCCACTTCTGAATCGAGAGGAGGGGGCATCGGCAGGAAACTGAAGAAATTTGTTACTTACTGCCACCATATTCAGCATTCTGGAATATCTAGCAATCTGGAGTATACTTTTTTTTTTTTTTACATATTCGAGGAATTTATTTAGCCAAATTTATTTTACAAAAAAGCACGATTATTTTACTGCCATGCCACTTCTCCTAAAATATTTTTTTTTAATGTTAGGTTTCCGTATGAAAGGGGGGACCTTCGGCTGGGGTGGCCAGGGGCCCCTAAGTCTTACTCAACAGCGGTCTTGGCAAGTTTTTACCATAGTTTTCACCATCGTGTCGCAAACCCCTTTTTGACATACGTCGCAAACTGTCAAAATACTTTACATTGGCCCAACAAAACAAAATGTAAATAAGAATAACGATTGTTGGAAGTAGGGATAAATAAATAAACAAATCGCAGAAGTAGGGATGGCATGATACGAAATTTTTTTATCCCGATAAATTTTTTACAATTATTGCGATAAAACAAATTTGAGGCTGGAAGAACCATTTTAATTGTTATAAAAATACACCTGTCTTAAGCCTACATGCAACCTTCACGAAAGTGAATCGTGTGGCACTTTTGCCAGTCGACATAAAAATCCACTTGCCATTATCCTATCCATTACTTCATGACCATGTTAAAAATAATTTAGTAGTTGTGCTGCTACTTAATGCTTAAATTTTTTTTGCATTAAACTAACTCTCCAATCAGCTAAAGTGGCTAGCAACACTTGGTCGGAGACCCCTTGTAATTCTGCACGCAACGCTGCAAACCGCTTGTTTCTAGCTATTATGGTTTCCGAGATATGACAATTTAAGCATCGGGGGTTTGCACGATAATTCGATAAATAAAAAAAAGTGCGATACGATAATCGAAGCAAATTTTTATCGTGACACCCCTAACTGGAAGCATAATTGACTAATTCTGCAATGCCGTTATGCATAGTATGTAACTATTATTCAAAACTTTAGCTTTTGACACGCACCAAGCCTTAGCCATGGGGAGACAATTTTACATGGTAAATCACATCGGAAATTCCTAGGTTCTTTTACATGCCACAATCGACATGAGCACAAGACACCACACGGCCCTTCTCTTTCCGAAAATGCCAGGGGTGGCTGAGGCCGGACTCGAGTCTAGGACCTCTGGCACGTGAGATGGTCTTGCTAAGCCACCTTGCCCCCCTCCCCCCACCAGTATTCATTTTAAGAAGCCATTGTTAGAGCATTTGTTTTCTATTATGTTATTTAAAGAGTGCATTTTTAGCTGTAATCTGTAACACTGCTGTTTAGTATATTGAATAAATTAGGGCAGTTAGATCTCGATTTTCGAAGTTTTTTGCACGTTTTTGTCAAGAAGATGTTTTCGACACCAAAACCCAGCTTTACAAAAAACTAATGAAAATTAATCATTATTACTCTTAATTTTCATTAGTTTCTGTAAAACCAAGGTAGGGTTTTTGGCGTTGAAAACTGTTTTTGATGTGAAAACCATCGAAGACCCATTAAAATCGATTGAATTGCCCAAATGAATGAAACTAATTTAATTCTGTCATATAGCAGAAATGAAGCTATTGGTTTTGGGCGTAAAAGTAAACTTTACGTAGATTCGTAGAGTGGTAGCTTTCACAGCTTTAAGTATGAATCAGATTTGTGCAAGGCCACTTTAGTGATGACAAACCAGAGGCCACTTTAGTCACACGGATGTGCCTGGCCGAGCCATTAGAGCAACTTGCACTGCAATAACCCAACTCCTGGCATTCGACCAATAGCTTTCAGTCGCCACTAGACAGCATCACTCAAAGTCACAATTAGTTTTGAACTATTGATGCTTTTTTTATGTCGAAGGCATGGTTGGAAATAATCATAATTTTAAAATAATTCGAAATAGAATTAAATCAGATTATCTTGTAATAAAATATTGATAAGATGCAGTCTACGACTACAAAAATAATTATAACATGGTTAAAGTAGCTAGCATTAGCACAATTGCTGGTTGCCACTCTCCAAAATGCCCGTTAACCTACCTATAATTAAAAGCTTAAACACGATTGCGAAGTGTACATTTTAATATTAACATGCACACTACAGTAACTTAATTAGCACAGTAATGTTAGTAAACGTAGTATAGGTGTAGATGACGTGGATTTGGCTTCGCTGCCAAGGCAATAATCAGAAGACTACTGCAGGAATTTTGCTGATAGTGGAAAGCAATCCAAAACTGCTCTAACTTACAAACCAAACCACTTTCTTAAACACATCACTATACATGTGGGGCATTGGCTATTTTGGTGCTGGTTAAAGAAGAATTGTTACCCATTTTTGTTTTGTGGTTTTTTTTATTTTTTTTATTTCTGTTGTACTTTTATACCAGTTTTGCATCAACCTGGTCGTTGATTATAATTTAAATTAGTTAATTTCAATTTTAATCTATAACAACTCTGGCTCGACGGTAACAATCAAATTCAATCTGGGGTTGATCGTCCGAAAATATAGGCTATATACAGGGTGGTCGTGGTCTAAACGTATGGTTACAAAACGTAATTTTTTTTTTGCAACCAAGTTGTTCTAAGTTTGCCTGACCAGTAACTTTGCCTGATAGAAGCTAGCGTCATTACCAGTTTTCGGGGCAGTTGTTTCGCGTTATTAGAGGGTCAAAAAATCTTCTGCTTAGAAAATAGACCTACTGAAGCATAATTTTTAAATTACCTTTCATTTGGCACTACGCTCATCTTTGTAGGTGCATTAGATCTGGATGAGTAGAGAAACAAACACGCACACACACCTCAAGTTTTTTTGATGTAGATAAAAAGAGTGATTACGCCATGCAATGTTTAAGCACAGTATGCTACTTTTCTTAAATTTGAGGAAAATTCATTCATCAGAAGTCAAGCCAACGAAAGAAAAGTCACATGTCGAGCATGAATCGAAATACGCTCCGAACCAGAGCACACGTGCTCATCTTTATACTTTTTTCCGGAGGTGTCTGTAGCTGTGCCAGCCCTAACGCTCGTCGAGTTTGGCCATCAGGTCCGGGCGTACCAAACCAAACGAAGGCCAGTTAGGTTCATTAGTGGCACTCGGTGACGAATCTTTTCATTGCAGGGACTCCAGGGAGAGTGCCCACTTTTTCGATTTCGGTTCATGCTCGACATGTAGTGACATTTTAGTTTTTTTTCGACTTCTGATGAGTAACCAATTTTTTCGAAAATTTAGGTACTGCACTTTTAATACAGTTAATGATTATTGCGTGAACATTTACGATAATGTCTTTATACAATCATTTATTGTCGGTAGCCAGTTTTTAAAGCTTATGTAAATGTCTTTTGTACGCACATCATTTACAGTTAAAGAAAAAATAAATAAAAAACCTTAGAAACTGGATCAGCCTCACTTACGGCTTAAATCCTTATAATGCTGGATCCGGCTGAGCAGAAGAAAAAAAAGCGAACAATCACTTCCCCCTCCTCACGCCCCATTACAAGTGACTTCCATTTTATCAGCATGGCACGTGCAGCCGGGAGGGAAGGGTTGATCAACTCGCACACGGCTCACAATAAGATGTACGGACACCAAAAATGTCGGAAAAAGTGTGCCAGGGAACGTGTGTCTGTAAACTTAATTCATGACCGGCCCCGTGCATAGCACGGGCGTCGTCTAGTTTTAAACTAATATTACCATAGCATGCAACGTGTGTAATTTGGTTTGAGTGGTGTTAAGTATCGAGATTTATTTTCAATTTAATTAAAAACTAAAAAAAATATTCTTGACACATACATCATTAATTATACAAGGTCCATTATCTGGAGTGATATGTATTAACTGATATAGCCTCTGTTGCTCGTGCCAGAATTAAATTTAACATCCATGCTTATCTATCTTGGCCTATAGAATGCTACATATGTAATTTGATTTTGAGAGGTGCTAAGTAGCTTTGACCAGCTAGTTGGCACGCTACTTTTCCCCGTTCTATCATTACATGCTTTGTTACTACAGAAGTTTTTCTACTCAATGACAAGTGAATTGTGGGAAAAAGGTGTCGCAAACGTTACATTACAAATGGACTGGCCCTTCCTTCCTTCCAGAGAGTTCCAATAATGGTAACTCAACAGCAATCAAGGAACGCTAAGTACATAGTTACGGACTCTACAAGGTTACAGAATACCAACATGCTGCGTTGCGCTCAAACTACGTAAATATAAACCACATTACGGTGGCTGTTAAACGTTTTCCGCAGTTGGTTAGCTTAAAAGGTCGCATTTGCATTAGAGATTTACATCTTACTTGGGTTTATTACCAATGGATTTTTATTTAATTACAACAACGGTCTTAGTCATTGCTTACACAGCGATAAGAAGCTAATGATTAAAAAAAAAAAAAAAACTGTCAAAGTCACCAGATGGTGATAATAGATCAGACGATACTACGCATATAATTTATCGACCTGAATTTACACTGGTAGGTTACAGCTACCAATACTAAGTCAAAATGAAAGGACTTGCACCTAAAACTACAGCCACTAGGCTATCAGCTATCAACTTTTTTTTAAAGTTTGTATGTTCGTTCACAGTGGCAGGTAGGCAAAACCTGTCCAAAATTTTGGCCCGAACTCTTAATGCACATCGTTAACTATATTTCTGGTGGCCTGGGGCAAATCATAGCGGGTTTCCTACAAAAAAATTTTTGAGGACATTTCCTTTTTTTTTTAGGGATTAGCTCATCTTTACTTTGGATATTTAGTCTTTTTCATTTTCATTATCCTGACTGCACTGTTCGAAGACTACAGAACAGTTAGCCTTCAAAACCTTGTAAGCATTACAAGATGGGGGAGGAGGCGGGGGAGGGCAAATGCTCCCCCTAAAGCCAAGGGGTTTTTAGAAATCTCTACGTCCGTAAGGTCTACTTGTGATGTAAGGTCATACTTTCAGCGTGATTTTTTCCCCAACATTTTTTAAAATTTCTATTAGGCTACTTTATGATTTTTATATCAATTAGCTCAATGATTTAGTGAGAGCTAATTGATATTAAATGATCAATTGGTAAAAAATTGTCCTAGGCCCGGGTGTCTGCCATTCAGTAGAATGGTGCCCCAAACTAGCAGAAGTTTCCGCTAGCCATTTCGCTTCCTAAAACCATATTCGTTTCGCCCTTGTCATATGGTTTTATGACAAAATGTATGACATTTCGTTAAAACCAAAGAATTTTGTGATGCTTATGACAAGTAGGAGCCCTGCATGAGTTACCTTTAATTCCAACGAATTTCACAAACGATGCCAGTGACAGTGATTTGGCGACTGCCAAGCACTTTTACTACAGTGCTGTTTTACAGCCTGCAAAAACATGACAGCTATAATAAGCAGAAAATAATGGCATTTAAAAATATTTTTCCTGCGAGTGCTACGACAAGTGATTTTCTTGATTTCAAGTGAAGTTAAGATATCTTTAAGTTGGCACCCCCCCCCCCTTTCCCCCCGTTGAATGAATGCAATCTAAAAATTGACTCACATTTTAGCAGGAAACCATGATCCCATTCATCAACACCTCATCCCATAAATAAATAAATATAAAAAGTGATTACTCCATCAACAATTAACTTAAATTTAAACATTCAAGTTGCATTCAGATGAAAATAAATTTCCACTCCAAAAAAAAAAAAAAGTAAAAAGATTTCCGCTAACGTTGCAAGATTTCTGCATTTGGGAACAAGAAAGAAGCCAATTTAAAATACATTATGTTCCGAGCTGGTCTTTGGGAATAAGGCAAATTCCCAGTTTCTGAAATTACCTTAAATTTTACACACTGTGTGCCAGTAACACCACGAGGGAAAAAACTTCCAATAACAGACAGTCTAAAAAGTTTCCGGAGTTAACACGATTTTCCAGAGGGGGCTCGCTTCATCGGCTTCTGACGCCATAGTAACAACTGAAAGTGCATCAAGCCTCCAACGGCTAACACCAACAAGTTCAAGCTGAAATACAAACTGTCTAAACAGGGTTTGCCCGAAAAAACCCACCCTGAAACAATTCGGCTAGTTTTTACGGGTCCAACCCATACGAAAAATCCCTCAATCAAACCCACTAGTAGGTTTTATCCATTTTTTTAACCTGTCTGTAAAAATCATCCAGCTTGCAGCTAGATTTTAAACGCAAGCAACAATTAACCTACCAGAGATGGAACTTGACCCATGGGTTGATGTGTCGGTGGGTCATATTTGTATCGTGAGTCAAGTGGGTCATGGGTCAAGACTGTTCACCCACCGACCGACGGTATCTAACCGTAACCACTAGTCCTAGCACTCCTTTAAAAAAATGCTCTTATTCTTTCAGAAATAGTTTCCGCCAGATGGCTAAAAACCTTCGCGTTGCAATATATTGTAACACTTGTGTGTGTTTATTTAATAAATGCTTCTTTAAAAAATTGAACTGTTTGAAATAACATTGCGTCCATTTGCATATTGTATTATTTTATCATAGCCTGGGATGGGTCATGGACAGCAGGTCACATTTTTTCTTTATTAGGTGGATCATGGGTCGAGTGGGTCAGGGGTCGGAAAAAGTGACCCATTTTCAATTCTAACCTCAGATTTTGTTAAACAGTGGTGCAGTACAATAGAAGTCCTTTTGTTAACTTAGTAGCTTAACCGAGCCTAACAACCATTATTACTGTACCTGTAGAACACTCCATGAACTAAAACAGAATTCCAAGTTGCACCCAGAAGAACCGAAAAATCCCCCCCCCCCCCAAAAAAAAAAACCCATGCTTCCTAAAAACCAGTTCTGGTGATTTTTATAAAGGGTGGTTCATGAAAAAGCAATGGCCAGACATTTGTTCCAAGTCCAACCCCCTTTAATATCAATCCCGCAGCAATTCACAATTGGCTGGTAAACCCCAACAAGCACTGGTTTACATCTCGCTTCTAGTGTTGTGACAATGAAAAGTTTCAAGTGAGATATTTCAAATAAATTTCAAAGATAAACCTCCAAGCTAGGCAGTCTCACCTTTCAAGCTAAGGCAATTTCCGCGGGGAAGGGAGATACTCGTATTTGCAGCTGCACAGGTTATTTTCTCTTGATTACAAGTGAAAATGCAAACAGTCTTTTATCAGTCAGCTGTGTACACTAGAACTGAACCTTTTAATCAAGATACGGATTACAAGTGTTTAAAGAGTTGGAGTTACACCCTCTATATAACTCTTGATAACAAGTAAACTGTAGCATTGTAATCAATGACCATTAAAAAACTTGTAAAAACACTAGGGGCACCCGTTTGATTTTGGTTTTCTATTGCCTCACCGAAAATGTGCATTACCTGGAAATCTAGCATTCTCCTTTCGAGATTAAAAGTTATTGAGTGTTTTATTCCTGTATTTGCTCATCCAGAAAATTAGTAACTTCGCAAAGTAAATCATTGATGAATCTTCAGAGGCCAGAAGAGGCGATTGCATATGCTTAACGGGTTTCAAAGAATCCGTAGGGCGGCCACAAATGGCCCAAGACGGTAAAGTCCATCGGCCTGGGAAGACACTTCGCGAAAGGCTAACATGAAGACAGACGCGCTTTGCCACGACGCAGCCTCGAGGATGTTGGAAATGCGAATGGTACTGTGGAAGCCCCAGGACATGAAGACGGCTCAAAGTTAGTGGGCGGTAGCTCGAATGTTACTAGCGGTGCAGTTGATCCAACTTGCAATCATACAAGCAGAGGCTTCGCCGTCGAGTTTGGCGAAAGGAAGGAAGAGCTGGGAGCGACCCTTGCGAAGCAGTTTAGTCTGTTTTAAATAATAACGAAGGGCTCGAACAGGGCAAAATTGGCATTCTGGCTCATTTCCCAGGATGTTGGAGAGTGCCAGAATGATAATGGATGAGGAGCATTCGTAAGGTCTCTGTCTTTGCCCGGAATGAAGCTCGGGGTGTCAAAGGTGACTCGTTTGAAGTCCGCTAGAAAAAAGCAATCGGCTGGAGGAGACCAGATGGCTTGCATCTCGCCAGATGGCTTGCACCTCGCGGCAACGAGTGTGAGGAGAAACGCAGTCTTACGAGTAAGATGGCTGAGATGGCAGGATGAGAGGGGCTGACACGGGACAGCCATAAGGGAGTCTTAACACAACTGAAAGGTCCCAATCCGGGAACTGCCGACGCAAGATGGGGTCGCTCGATATTGAAGGAGATGGCCTTTAACTAGTGCAGAGATGCGAAAGTCATCCAGCAGATGAGAACTGCCCACAGTTTTGAACACAAGGCCAGAACAACAGACAAGTATGGTGGTGCCCTTAAGGCCTTCCTTGACGAGATCACAGAAAATCTAGGAGCTTGGGCAGAGGGGAAGAGACACCAATGAAACCAGCAGCGCCAATGCTGTAGTAGATTTTATTGGTGGAAGACCAGACAGCTTTACTGGTGATGTTGGAGGCCTGTTCTTCAGAGACGCCTGCTGACATGAGGAGTTGGATGATAGTAGCCACACAAGCAATCTGAGGGACCGAAGGTGGAGCCTGGTCACGAGGTGTTGTGGCAGAAGGTCCGGAATGTCAGGAAGACATCGAAGAATATCGATGAGGAGGCCCCAGAAGTAGAGGAAACCAGATGGCGGCTGGCCAATTTAGTGCTATTACGACGAACATGCTGGGAGAGAGCATGCGAAAGACAAGGGACAGAAGCTGCCCAAAATTGACATCGACACCTAATTGCCAGAGGAGAAGCAGGGTGAAGCCGTGATTGCAAACGAACATGGTGGAATATTGATGTGGAAGGACCCAGTCTAGGTAAACGTTTGCCCATACATGATTTTAGACGGCTGCCAGGACGAGTTTTAGAATCGTTGTAGAGATCCATGGTGCGGCATTGTGACTGAATGAGGCACAGGAACGCTAAAGACAGTTTTGTCGTTGATGAAGCAGAAGAGGTGGAGGACTGATGCATGAAGGAAGACGTGTAGATACGCATCCTCGAGGTTCAAGAGAGCGACAAATGTTGCGACATGTGGCTCAGCGCGATTCCTCAATCTGAGACAAGCAGTCACTAGCACGCGCCCCTTAAGACGGAGCGCTTAGCTTCTCTGCAACGCACCAAACGTGTATCAACACGTTCCGGAAAAATCCCGGCCATCTGTCGTTCTGCGCTTGCCTCTCGCTAGTATAAAAGCAATCGGCAAAGGCAGATGTCGACCAGATCGCCGTGCTCTAGCTAGAGTATGGTTGTCGGGACCTCAAGCTAGAGATTCATACCCAAAACCGACGTAAACATTGGCGGCTCATTTGCGAGTTGCCGTGCTCGAAGCACCATAGACGGCAAACAGAGTTGTTAATCGAGTGTGACACGCTATCCTCCGCTATAGGAAACGAGTACAGGGATAAACGTCTTAGACATTAACCCACGTCTTGTGTTTGTCTATTACTTTCCTATACGTTGTCATTACGTAGCACACACGCGTGTTACAATGGAGTCTAGGGTCTTCATTTTGAAGTGAGAATTCAGAATTAGATCGAAGGTTGAAGATGAGCCTTTAGCCGGCAGTGTTCTTTGGGCAGAGGAATGCAGAACTGTAGAATTCGGGAAGGAGATCAGGACATTCCCTAGTGGTGTAGACTGGTTACGGTTAGAAATGGCTGAGACTACACAAATTCATGCTTGGCCCCACTTTACTTCCTTCGTCGTGGTGGCGGGATCGTAATCCGGGCCGATGCCTCCTTGGGTGTGCCTTTGGTTTATGGCATGTTTGCAGAACGAAGGTGACAGTAGCACCGACAAAAAAAAATCTTAGGAGCGAGTAACAAGCGTCCGGACAGCACGGATCGTAGAGAAGAAAAGATGGCATACAGTCGCTCCCAGTACTTTTATATAGGATGGGTATGCGCACTGGGTTGCGTGGTTGGCCGGCTTAACTTTAATCTCGAGTAACAGCATTGGGAAAGGAGAATGCTAGAATTTCAGATAATGCATAGTTTCGACGGCATATAGAAACATGATTTTTTCCCCTGCATATTTACAGTTTAAAAAAATTGACAAGCGGTGTTTACTGAAGTTATGAGGCATAAATGGGAATGATTAACACAAAATCCACAAACTACTTCTACACAAAGATCACACTTGAATTTTTTGGTGAAATAACATGCCTGCATCTGCCGTTCACCTTCATCAGAAGAAATGGTAGACACCAAACTTCTCTTGACTATATCCACAGGTACAGAACAGAACTTAAGGATTAACTTTGCAATCCTACGCCTTTAGTACAATGCCAAAACGTACGATAAACAAAATACCCAATAAGGGCAAAAAAAAATCAGGTTTTGGCAAATAACTTGACGATATCAGACCAAAGTGGCTGTCACTAAATTTTTCCATCCCAACCCTGATCACGCAGCCTTAACTAACATCTCGGTGATTGTCAGTTAAGCTAGAGTGAACGTGAGTCGGAACAAAACTTTGTGACAGCCATTTCAGCTCAGATATCACTACTTTACATGGCAAAAAATTGACCCGGGGCAAAGTCAAAGCTCCTTATCGGCAACACGCAGAAGCCCCGGTGAGTAGTCGCAGCGATGCGTGTCAAAGGTGTCACTGCCGCAGATCTTGGTGGTATTAGCAAGTACTCGAGTGAGGACCTTGAGGAATGAAGTGGATGAGTGTTCTATGTGAACAGCAGTTGAAGGTGGGTCAGTTGACCCTAAGGAAAATAGGAAACCTGTTCCGAATTGGGGAGTGTGCGCCAAAATGAAAAGCAAAGCCCTCCCCCCCCCCTAAAAAAAAAAAGGGAATCGGGTTAATATTCTCGAACCCGAATACGGATATTGAGTTTTCATGGATCGAATACATGACAACGCAAACTGGTAGTTTTATTTGCTTGCATTATTGGGTTTTTGTAAGATTTTCCCAGGTATTATCGGCAAAAGAACTATTGTGTAGTCCTCTTAAATCACAAACTGTTCGTCTGTAACTTCATGGTTCTGGAGAAATGAAAGTACATTCGCAGTTAACATTTTAGCAAATGGGACCAACATTCAAAAGTCGCCAATATGGTGAGTGGCAACTAAGAAGCAGAAAAAAAAAGTCTATTCCACAATTTGTTTAAGCTAATCCAAGAGGACTTCATTCTGGACTTGACATTTTTTCTCCAGTACAAGTTCATACATTTCAGACATGTTTATATCGACCACCCTGTATCAAGTAAACGAAAGTTTTCACACCAAAATGGCTCAACTGACCTTGCAAATTCTCAGAAACACTAACAAAATTCATTTTTGCAACACACGATCTCAAAAATTGAATATTAGCAAACAATTCTTAAACAGCGCTTAAACCTACATTTTCCCCTTAGGCTACATAGCCAACGTTTGCTCGTTCCGTGGTTTACAGTGCTTTGGTTGCTAGCATCAGCGCATTAAAAAATAAATTTAGCTTCAACCCAGGTTTGGAAAATTTCTTTTGTTTGAATCGGATTTTTTTTTTTAAATGTTAACAACAAATTTTTCCCAGTTCAGATTTCATCACCGAGACGAGCAAGTCGCTAATTTTGGTGTAATTAACTTTTACATGTAAAATTATTGTGAAGCTTCGCTACCACTACCAGTAGCTAGAGAAAGGGGTAGGCATGAGGGACAAGTGCCCCCCCCCCCACACCCAGATGGCATAAAAACTCGGAAAAAAAAAAGACTCCCCATTTTCTTTACAAAACAATTTCCTAGCTACAGCCCGGAGCTATTCCAACGTAATCTAAACGTACGCCTACACAAAAAAGGATTAAAAAAAAAAACAAGCTTCCCTACTGACAACAAGTGTCCTCTTAGTGACAGTAGCAAAATATCTGATTAGAGGCTTTGGCCTAAAAGTCAAGAGGATAACGAGATCGAATCGTGTCAATGACCTAATCAAAAACGGAAGAAAAAAAAACACTCAGTAGTCGAAAGGTAACCTGCGACAATCGTGAAAAACGAAAAGCACAGCCGTTAACCCTAAAATCTGTATCACAACATCGCACACCTGAATCCTAAAATCCATTCCCCCACCACATCTAACTTATTAACGACTTAATCAACGCTCGTATACAAGACTCCCGCCACCGCGGGGGCAAAAAACGCTCCACCAAAAAACTTCCGATAATTAACTACAACAACCACGACATGTTTTTTTGGAAGCAGGCTAGCTAGCTACGAGATGAAGGTCACCTCCCCAGCCAAGCCAGCCATGCCAGGCAGTATTGAATGGGCCGCTGGCTGTATGAATCACAACTTGTGGGCTCCCGGTGAGTCATGGAAATGGAACGCCTCACAGGCCTCCCCCGACTTGACTGCCTCATAGCAACAAGTTCTGCAATAAGACGGTGGGGGAGGCAGGAAGGAGGGGGGGGGGGGCTGCCTTCTTCCTGCTCATGTTACACCCATCGCCCTTTCTCAATACCGTACGTCGTAGGAAGACCAAAACTTTATCTCCTTATCGAGAAAGGCAGTCAGCCGATAGTGCACCACACCGGGAAAGCAAACCTACGCTCGCACCTACACTTTTGTCAATATTAAAACGGGTATGAATCATAGCCACTCAGTCTGAGAAATCTGCTGCGTTTGTTTGAAAATTACTAAAGGTTGTTTTGTTGTTAAACGAAGCCTGCCTACCTACGTGCTGCCATTATGGGCTAGGCTTTCCTGCATGACGGGGTTTTCAAAGTTCACTCACGAACTGCGTAATACTACAAACACGTTATTGTGCGACACGTTTTTAAAGTCAAAAACGCTATTTAATTGTAGTTAAGTCTATTTTAAGAGTGATGCGATAAAAATAAAAACCTTTTAACGCATGGGGAGGGGGGGGGGGGGCTCATTTTTGTAGGGGTTATTATTATTTTATAAAATTTTAAGCTTTTGA
>JAHWFP010064593.1:88866-106113 GCA_023313725.1 Lithobius niger
TTTTCGTCGTGGTCTTTTCGTCGTGGTCTTTTCGTCGTGGTCTTTTCAGTTCAAGTCGGCATGATGCTCGTTTTGTGGAAAGAACAAATTCTCAAAGCTACCTTTCTAAAGAAAGTAATACAATGGTCGTCCTAAAATTATGAATTTGTCGTATCTACAGGAGGTATATTTACCAACTGCGGTTTTAAAACACTTGGTCTTCGTAGGGCGTAACCTGGGGTGCCCAATACCCATCCACCAATTTCTTAATTCCGCCCTCCCTACTTTAGTCTTGTATTTCGTACCATGATTATTTCGGCCCAACTATTCATGCTAGGAAATGTACAACTTGTGTGGAAAAATAGGAATGAAAATAACTGAACACTGTTAAGAAGGAAGAAATTATAAGGCCTGTATTTATTTAGTGTGCCTTTGTTGGCTTGCTTTAAATACGACTGGTCTGTCGTTAGTTTGTGAGGATATTGATAATTAGCTTGCCTGTCCCCCCTCACCCCCCCCCCAAAAAAAAAAATTAGATGTTCCGGCCTCGCGTCCCCCCACCCCCTTGTGGGCACGATTTTTGAAAATTTTATCCGCTCTGGTTATTAAATTCCATTATTAGTACCAAACGTTTATTATAGCCACAAATAATGATTACAAACAAAAACGTCAAGTGTGCCGTAAAAAAGATTCGATTTTAAGTTTTACTTGGTTTTGGAAGATTTTCATTTAAATCGAAACTTACAGTTAAGAATAACGCATCGCTGTATTCTAAAGTTGCTCAACGATGCAGCGATGCAATTTTCGCAATTGTACATTGGATTACCGTAAATTCTCTATTCGTAACCCTGGCCAACTGGTTAAACAGCCATTTTGACCCGGCTGCAACTGGAGACCGGTTACTACTACTGCATTACTTCCATTAGTGCACGTAGACCATGTGCATTCACGGGGCCAGGGTGAGCCGTGACCCCAAAACTCCCAACACTCGGGTCACAACCGGAAAATAAAATTTTATTTTTATATATTTTTAACAACTCGGCATTTTGTGGGTTTATGGGGCGTATTTTGCTAATGAATTGTACTACATTGCAGCTTAGGTTGCGTTCAGGTTGGATTAGGTGCTTAAAGGCACATAACTCCCTCCGGTATATTTTAACGTTTTTCTCGATACATTACCGGAAATAGTTTTATATGAACTCATTTACCTTTTATTTTATCGTCTAAGGGTACTATCCCAATGACAAATGTGGCGCGTTTACGCTAGTAAGCTTCTTTTTTATCGCTCGGTCCGAGGAGTATCTCACTCCCGCCAGAAAGCTTCTCGGGCGTTCTTGGGCTACTTTTAACGGTGACGTCACGCGATGTTTACACGCCTAGTCTGTGACGTAGTGATTCTTCGTGCACTTCAAGTCACATGACTTGCCGCTTTTGAGCGAAAGCCAAGTGAGATAGTAGCTGCCTTTCTCGAGGTACGCAGCTTCAATCCCAGTTAACCTTGTTCTGAGCTTATCAGGAGAAATGGCGAGTGATGAACGCATTTATCTATTCTACCAAGTAGATTTGCTACCGAATCGGTAAAGGAAAGGACAAAACGAGAATTGGATCAACGATTAGGTTTATCCTATGTTTACCGCAAGAAACTAGGATTAAAGAAGGGGTGGGGCAGGGGTGTCGGGATCCTGACATGGTGATGGACAAAACCAAAGGCGGAGTAGAAATTAAATTGCGGATTGAGTTTCAGACGTAAATTCTCGTAGCAGACATAAGGTCTAAGGAAAAAAAAAAACGTTTAGCTGCAGTACCAATTAAATTATAATTAGGGTCGGTCAGGAGAAGCTTTTTTTTTATGGTAAGCTGTTTCTGTACAGTAACGCCGTTTTTCATTCCCGCATAATGCTAAAACATTAAGTCACAAATTAGGCTACAAGGAAAAAAATAACGGTTGGCAGGAATAATGAGATCGGTCGCAGGGGGGTCCGAAGAAAGGAGGGGGGGGGGGAATATCTTCTTCCCCCCCCCGAAAAAAAAGCGATACATAATGACCGGTCCCTAAGCATGCCTCCTTGAAATCGCCAATAAATTAATATACGTAACATAGTCGGCAACGATAGGACGTAAATTTCGACATCAACACATAATAAAGACCCCCAGAATCTTTTATTTGGTTAACTTCGTTCAAATAAAACTAACGTGTGGGTATTTTACCGGAGCAACAGACAGGAGACATTGATGATCATAACGTGCAGTCATCTGCGCCAGTGTTTGTTTACCTCTAGTCGCTTCATCTTTGCCTTTTAGCATTTGTACGATGTGTCGCATGGCGCGGCTCCGAAACATAGAGATAGAGAGAATATATACTGTTACGAAATGAGTATGATCTAGCGTCGGATGTGACGTCATGCTTGTTTCACAGAGCAATGCGCGCCGCGGTCGTGTGAACTATATTTTAGCGCAGTTGACGTATGAGTAAAGCGGCCAGGACGGAGGGATTTGTGCCTTTAAAGGCACATAACTCCCTCCGGTATATTTTAACGTTTTTCTCGATACATTACCGGAAATAGTTTTATATGAACTCATTTACCTTTTATTTGATCGTCTAAGGGTACGATCCCGATGACAAATGTGGCGCGTGTACGCTAGTAAGCTTCTTTACCGCTCGGTCCGAGGAGTATCTCACTCCCGCCAGAAAGCTTCTCGGGCGTTCTTAACGCTACTTTTAACGGTGACGTCACGCGATGTTTACACGCTAGTCTTTGACGTAGTGATTCTTCGTGCACTTCAAGTCACGTGACTTGCCGCTTTTGAACGAAAGCCAAGTGAGATAGTAGCTGCCTTTCTCGAGGTACGCAGCTTCAATCCCAGTTAACCTTGTTCTGAGCTTATCAGGAGAAATGGCGAGTGATGAACGTATTTATCTATTCCACCAAGTAGATTTGCTACCGAATCGGTAAAGGAAAGGACAAAACGAGAATTGGATCAACAATTAGGTTTATCCTATGTTTACCGCAAGAAACTAGGATTAAAGAAGGGGTGGGGCAGGGGTGTCGGGATCCTGACATGGTGATGGACAAAACCAAAGGCGGAGAAGAAATTAAATTGCGGTTTGAGTTTCAGACGTAAATTCTCGTAGCAGACATAAGGCCTAAGAAAAAAAAACGTTGCAGTACCAATTAAATTATAATTAGGGTCGGTCGGGAGCTTTTTTTTATGGTAAGCTGTTTCTGTACAGTAACGCCGTTTTTCATTCCCGCATAATGCTAAAACATTAAGTCACAAATTAGGCTACAAGGAAATAAATAACGGTTGGGAGGAATAATAAGATCGGTCGCAGGGGCGTAAACTTACTGTCCGAAGAAAGGAGGGGGGATATCTTCTCTCCCCCCCCCCCCTAAAAAAAAAGCGATACATAATGACCGGTCCCTAAGCATGCCTCCTTGAAATCGCCAATAAATTAATATACGTAACATAGTCGGCAACGATAGGACGTAAATTTCGACATCAACACATAATAAAGACCCCCAAAATCTTTTATTTGGTCAACTTTGTTCAAATAAAACTAACGTTTGGGTATTTTACCGCAGCAACAGATAAGAGACATTGATGATCATAACGTGCAGTCATAGATTAGAAAGTTAACTTTCTAATCTATGGTGCAGTCATCTGCGCCAGTGTTTGTTTACCTCTAGTCGCTCCATCTTTGGCTTTTAGCATTTGTACTATGTGTCGCATGGCGCGGCTCCGAAACATAGAGATAGAGAGAATATATATTGTTACGAAATGAGTATGATCTAGCGTCGGATGTGACGTCATGCTTGTTTCACAGAGCAATGCGCGCCACGGTCGTGTGAACTATATTTTAGCGCAGTTGACGTATGAGTAAAGCGGCCAGGACGGAGGGATTTATGTGCCTTTAATGCGGTTGCCTTAAAAACAACATGTGACGGACATGCTCTTAGAATTTTATCAAAATCCGGCCGTTTTGACCCGCCTGCAATTGAGGACCCGGCCACGGTATTTAAATTTTTAGCCGTGTCCCTTTAAACCTTATTTCGCGGCACACTTGACATTGTCACTAAAACCATTGGAAGTGCGAGTAAATAATTGTTGCCGCTCCAGATTCCTCTATGCCTTGCGGATTGTTCCCTAATTACTATGTTTGAAACCAAGTTCAGGATCCCGTAACTCTGGAATGGCTTGATTCAGATGGAAAAGAACCGCTAAACATAATTCAGTAGTGAAAAGGTTAATGAATTATCTGTTTGGATTTATGCCTTCGTTGTCGGGAACTGAAATTGGGACACATGTTCGACATAAAGTTACGTCTATTTGCCTGAAAAATTCAATTGAAGCAGTAGTAGCAACCTGCAAAAAATTAACCCGATTTCTTATCCTGAAGTACTTTAACGGGGGTGGTGGAGTGGCTTGGACAGGGCTGTTGACAAGATTTACGGTCCACTTCATTTATTTTGTTACGCAGCAATGATGGGGAGGGGGAATACTGTAGAAAAGTTTGGGAACCGCTGATTGAGAACACACTAGTGTTTCCCCGCCACGTCGATGAAATTGCGTCACCCAAGAGAAAAGCATGCTTAAATGTTGCAGTGTTGTCAGTATACATTGTTGTACAGAGGCGGCTCACTGGTGTCTCGTGCTCATGTCGATAATGGCATGTTAAAGATCATGGGTATTCTGTTAGATTTTTCTAGCTAAATTGTCCCGCTCCGTCCTGTACAGTGGGGGCAAATAACTCAATTTGGATTGGGCTCCCTTAAGTAAACAACTCGCCGATACTGCAGGGTTCATACCGACCTGGTAAGTCGGAGAAAATGGGGGATAGTCAGGGATATGAAATACGGTCAGGGAAAAAATGGAAAATTGGCAAAAAGTCGGGGACAGTCAGGGATTTTTTTTAATTAAAAAAATTGGGCAAGAAGGTGGTAGAAAAGCAAGTGGAATTTGCGAGACCACACTGTTCATTCCAAAAATGAAAAAGGTTCTAAAAAAACCAGTTCATTCTAAGAACTTAACTTTTTTTAGAACCGTTTTTTCCATTTTTAGAATTTGGTTTTTAGAATCGACTGTGTGGTCTCGCAAATTTCAGTTGCTTTGCTACTACTTTCTTGCCCAATTTTTTAATTTAAAAGAAAATTGGGAAAAATGTGCAGTTGCTATCCAGATGCAGTTATGACGCCAGGCTTGCCGAGTGAGCAGTTGACTAGGAAGTGTTTTGGTCAGGGATATTTGAAATAAGTCAGGGATATTCATTTTCAGATATGAGTATGAACCCTGTACTGTCTTTTAACGGTTATAAGTGTTTAGCTGATTTACACATAAGAAAGATTTACACATTACGTGTCGAAGATGTCCTTTGTGACGAAAAAGTGCCTTAACGTTAATGTATTGCTGGCTAACCCAGTATGAGGCGATATACTTTAGCATTGGACATCTTCTAGGTGTCGGACAAAATAAAATTTCACTAAAAAAAAATCGAAAACTTGAAATAAGGATGCAAACCTATTTACGTTGCCTTTTGGACTAAGTCGGACTGCCTGAGTGGGGAATCGAATCCAGGACCTTTAAAATCCTCGGCCAAGGTCCTACCGCTGCGCCAGACTGACACATTTGAACATATCTTATCGTACATATGATCACAGAATGATTAGCGTCCTTAAGCTCTTCGGCCACAAGTGGGTTTGATTCTGTACGCAATACCACCTAATCATCGAAATGCATCCATAACCCAAGCATTGACCTCCCTTTTGTAAATAACCTTTGGGTAGAATGTGAGGGAACATCTTACTGTTTTCGGAGACGAGGAAATGGGTATTCCTGCAACTACAATCGATCCTGCTTTTTTTGTTTAGGTCAGTGGGTTGATCGTCCAGATGGACATTTAGGCGAAATGAAAAACTGAAAATAGTTAATGCACGTGTAATATCGCCAAGTAGTCCGATATTTCTCGCCGATATGGAAAATAGTTTTTTCTCCAATTTGTCCGACTAATTCTCCCGTCGCCTTATTGTCAGTAAATCGGCTAACTACTACTAATTAGTTTTCGGGTACCATGTTAATTCTCATAGGGTATAAACACACCTGTACAATTCTCCACGACAGGATTGCAAATCGTAATTTTAGCACCCAGGTATGCGAAAATGCCTTTTCTAAAATGGAGGTTGCAGAAAATAAACCAGGAAAAGCTGAGATAATTCATCTCTAAAAAACATGTTGAAACAATTGTTGGTCCATAGGTGTTATAAAGAAGACCCTATAGGGCTCGAAGAGTGTCTATGGTATTACCACATGTTCTATCTCTCGTTCTTAATGGCGACCGCACGCGATTGAGGAACTACTGGTAGCTATTTTCTGGGATTACCCACGTTTAAAAACCACAAAAATAAAGGAGTTAAAATTTTAATTAATCCAGGCAAGTGGCTACTGTGCGAGCTAAAGCATTGAAACGGGTAAGGAGATGGCTTCTTCAAGCCAAGGCCGACTGGGATACAAATCGCCAGTGTCGGACTAGCCAGGTCGGCGATCTCCGAGGGCCCCGAGCCAGGGCACAAGACCTATAAAATGTTTGGGAAGGAAGAAAGTGTATCATTGAATCAGTACAGAGAGCAGTAGACGTTCCTCTTGCCGCTGCCTACTTCAGCGCACTCTTCGTGTTCTTATTGAGTAAAAAAGGGTAAAAAAAAGTAGCACAACCTATTAGAATTAAGAGCAAACCTTTTTTTTTTTGGCATTAATTTGTTTGGTGTAACGTTAAGGTATTTTAAAATGATACCTTATATTATACAAAAAGGGGGGGGGGGGGGGCATTTTCATTATACACTCTACAGGGCCGTAGCGACAGGGCGATCGGGGAGGCCCCTCTTCCCTTTCTCCCTACCGTCCGAGAAAACTGAGTTGGTAATTTCGAATTGTCGAGTTGCAAAATCGAACAAATTTTTACTGCAAATTCACGTGGCCATGAATACTGGTTAATAATCATTATTATTCGGTCAGTTTGAAAGTTAAGTTTATGATGTGCTTTTTTTTCATTAGTTTTCGCAAACATCTGTTTAGCACGCGAATAACTGAAACTGGTCGCTTCCGTACAGTTTTCCTCCCAACCACGAGACGTTGGAGGAAAGATAAGTAATTAGTTATCTTCCCCCCAAGCACGAGACTGGTAATTAAGACCGAAATTAAGAGCAATAACAACCCTAAGATCCCTTAAATCAAGGGAGAAAAAAAATGGAGTATGACGATTTCAAATGTGGAAGTGTTTCTCCAATAATACCTAATTTGTTTTGGATAAAACTGAGTAAAAGGTTTCATCTTTCGACGTTTCGTTTTTTATCAGCATGTTTGCTGCTTTAAAATGTGGAAATTTTTTGCTATAATACCTCTAGTCCTATTTGTCTGGGATGAAACTGAGAAAGAAATTTCACTTTTTCTTCCTTCGATAGCCCATTTAAAAAAAATGTTCTACTTCCGGCAGGGTAGCACACAGCATTTCTTCGTCATTCATTATAGCCTAAAAGTCTAAACTGAACTCGATTAACTTAAATCGCAAAGAAAGTGTCTAAAAATATAAATTTAATCACAACTAAGTTTTTCCGAAAATTGCCATCCTGAAGAACGAATAAGAAATGCCATCAAAATTTGCTTTACACTTGTTGTAAATGTGCTCGCTAGAAGCCAGAAAATGGCAGAAACAGGCACTAAAATAGCGTAAAATGCTTCAGCTCACCCCGGACCCCGCTGGGCGAGCTTACAGAGCTCCCCCACAGCCCCTAGCTCGGTTTTCCTGACCCTTTCAAAGTTAGTTTGCAAAGGTAAAATCGTGTGATGATTTGGCAAAATAGGCACCCAGAATGTGTATAAGGGTGGGGGTTTTCAGGATCCGTGCTGAGGACCCTCAAAAGGACCAGTCCGACGCTGCAAATCACGTGTCTTGCGATGGTTTCTTCAAGCCCAGGCTGACTCGGGTAGAAATCGCGTGTCTCGCTTCTTGAATCAACGCCAGTTGTCGTGTGTCCCGGAATCGTTAATTTGATATAATAAGATTGAGGCTTTGTTGACTCAAATGGCCTGCAGCCGAGAAATGACATTCACAGCTTCTCTCTTAGACGACATTGTGACAAGAAATGGAATACGAAGCATGGACACTGCCATGAACTATGGAGTTGTATGTCCACATTGCTTCTTGCTACACGCTTCGGCTCAGGGGAGTGAATATCGGGTTAACTGAAGTTACAAATTCAGAAGACCCTTGACCCTGAAGGGAGTCCCCCGACCCCCTCCCGACCATGGTTTTACTGAACGACAAGAATGCAACTACGGATCAGGGCCCACTATGACGAAAGCAACAATCAATATTCATAGTGGAGTCATTCAGATTATTCGTTGGGGAGGAGGGGGAACCACGAGTTTACGCCCCTGCTTCGGTTGCTACATTACATTAAATTCGTTGACGTTGTTACACGGAAGGTAGGTCAGTTGCACTTGCATCTTTTCATCGCACAACACAAACTTTCATTAAGGTAAGAGAACAAAGATAATAGACGAAGGCAGATCGGACCATGAAAAGTCCTGTGAAAGGTGTGGTATTCACCAAAACCAATAAACAAAATTGTGTACGGCAAATCCACCTAATCATCCATGAAAGTGTTGATGGAAGTTACCAGTAGTGGAATTTTAGTCCGATCCAAGTCCTGTAAACGTTGTAATATCCACCCGAAACCAAAACCGGTGTAGCAGAAGTCGCAAAGTTTCCAAAAAGAGCCGGCCAGTGAAAGCAGTGATATCATTCAACCTGGGAAAAGATGCCAAGGTTGACCTTCTTTTCTTTCTTGCTAAAATTCAATAAAAATGAATGCCTGAATGAGGGGAGCTAGAACTCAATCGCGATGGCAAAGGTGACATTGCCATGGTAACAACGCTGAATGGATTAGCTAAATCCGACATCGTTTGAGTAAATAATTGTAGTTTTATAATCCGTGCCAATAATATAAAGAATTCCTCATGACGAAACAATTTTCCCAAACGCTTCTGAACTCACACGTTATTTGCCGTTTTCGTTACGAGGCGGCAGACATAAAATTGCCGCCATGTTGGAATTTGATGTGATATCTAGCTTCTAATAGCTGCGAGAATGCAAAAGTGAGTGGTTGCGTAAACGTGCCCTAATTGTGTGTTTGAGAAAAGATGAACGCGGAAACCTTCCCTTGTAGATACGTTACTTTAATCTTTTTCACTGTTGTTCTGTTTCGTTGACATGCTTTTGTGGATAATTATTCAAAAAACCCACGCAATATACTTATATAAAGTACACACTGCTAACGAACGTAACCATTGGCTCTCTCTCATAAAATGTAATTTGGCCCACAAAATCAACACCGTGGTTATTGTGGAAACTGCATTCTTGAACCGCTCAAACATGTTGGACTGAGTACAGTACAGTACAATCCTATGGCTCAGGCATTGCCATTTCCGCAATCCGTGATATCTGCAGATAATTTTAATCCCTATGGCTGAAAGGTATACGAGAGGAGGGCAATGTTCAAGTTTGCTGGCTAATAGGGTTAACCTTCGTGGCCTTTTCCTGGCTGAATGAAAGACCGACATTTTTTGGAAACTTGGCACCTTCTGTTACACCAGTTTTGGTTTTGGGTGTATTGTTCAGAATACTTTCGGTTCCATTGTTCGTGTATCTATAATCCTCTCGTCAAGTCACCTAAACCATGCGCAATGGCTGTTTGCCGTGACGTCACCATGAGTTAGCCAATGACGAACGAGAACAACGGCTGTTTGACTGTCTGATTGGACTAGCCCAGTCACGTGATAAGCACGTCACAGCAAATAGCCATGGCGCATGGTATAAAATATTCACTAGATTTCATAAGGTAAATAAATATCAAGTATAATTTACCCAATGTGAATCTGTTACAATCGCCGAATTATAAATATTTAATTAAAATTACGTTTTACATAATTCAAACCTGTGAATATTCACTGGACACCATTTAACAAAAAATTCGGTTACACAACGACAAATTTTAACTCTGGTGATTTGCTACAAGTCAGTCACAGACAAAAAAAAAATTTAATTATCTTCCAGCGACCTTCCCTAATCAGGTAATACTTTATAGAGATTTTGTTGAAAAACAAATTTTTCCAGACTCATTTTTCAGCTATATTCTCAAATACTTTTTTTTTTGTATTGGTGTATTTAATTCAACAATTACTTAATGTGTACTCCTACTTCAGGATAGGAAAAAATGGAAATGGTCGAATTAACCTCCTTTTAAACTGCTACGGAAATGCCTAGGATAAATACTGCAAAGTAAACTAGCGTCCCACTTTTAAATCGTAAACAAGAAACTTAATAAAGCGGGAGGGGGGGGGGGGGGGAGCCGAACAATCCTGCAACTGCCCCTGCATTCGATGTGAGCACTATTCTGGGGCCCTATCACGAATGTATAGTTAAGTGTGAGAGACAGTCATGCTAACATTTAGGCATTTAGTCACTATGACCTTTTCCCCTAAATAAATAATTGCAAATTAATTTTCAGTTTAAAACCAACCAGACAAAGCTACAGCCATAACATTTAATTTGCTTCTGTACGTATGTAACACTTAAAACTTCAAAATAATAATACCAATGCAATTTCTTTTGTGCTTTATTGTGCCATGTCATTTTATAAAAACATACAACAAACATCATTCAATCGTAAGCTCCTAACTAATTCTCGTCATTGGTCAGTTTTACTGATGCTAGGAACCTCTTGTTCTATTGGCTACAAAGAAAGAAATAAATGTGGACATTTAAAACACTTGTGACATCAACAATGCTCTACTCTGAACTACGTTACATTATCTCTGTGGAATCAAATCCTAAATCAGCTGAGGATAAAAAAAACTTGGCCAATTTCGCTGGTATTTGACATGCGATATATTGGCATACTAGCTCACCAGCTATCGAAAGTTAGTCAAGTTATTCCTGAAGCTTTGTAAGTGTCCACTCCCCAAACAGGCTTTAATTTATTTAACAATATGCATTTTGCAACTCAAAATGCAACTCAAATTTTTTGAATCAAATTCAATGCTGCAAGCCTTTTTTTTTTTTTATACAAGGTGGCTATATAAAGTACATAACTATATAACTGCATAATTTTATAACGATATACTAGCACAGTCGCTTGCTAACGCTCGCTCATTCGGCGTCGTCTCGCTTCATTCGAGGAGATATCTTCTTAGCATTCGTATACTAACATGTAAAACTCAAACATGTCTTCGTACTTATTAACAAACATTTATGGACTGTACGTCAATCGTATGCAACTCAGTTATTTAAATCTAAATAAACGCCGATTTTTGCCCTGCTTAACGCCCTCTTAACCCCCCCCCCCCCCCCACACACACACACACACACAGCTCGCTCAAGGACTGTCTCAAGCACTCAAGTAAATGCTAAACAGTACTCAACGCTGTAAGGCTTCAGCTCAAACTCAAACGATAACTTGTACTTTTCAATTTTCTTCGTTTTGTCTCATTGGCCACGTATACCAATTTTCATCAGCGATAATGTTAAATAAAACATGATTCAGTGGTCATCATGATTTGTTTCTAGACAGCTATTCTGTAAACCATACGTTCTCATCTCGGTCACATAGCCCTACACCACTTTTTTGCATTACATTTTAGTTTATTTTGCAACCTGATTCGTGTTTTGTGCAGATTATTTTTTTTATTCAAATAAATTGTGCTGCATAAGCTGCAACGCATAAGCGACGTCAGAAGTGAAAATCAGGAACCACACATAACATAAAATACAATTTGTGTAAATATGATACTTTACAATGGTTTTCTTGTTTCACTTAAGAATTTATTCATTACGTTTGTGCATTAGGCTAATTCACTTGGTTTCCATTCTTCCACCGGCTTTTCTTCACGTAGCTCTTTAAACATCACCTCCCTTCCCCCTCCCTATTATCAAAAATCGGATTATTAGAAGTATAGGAACTAAGACATAGGGTACACGGAAGTTCGTTACGTCGCTTCATCTCAAGTCGTACGACAATGTAGTGCCTATAGCGCTTTAAAAACGTCGGTGTCTAAAACCTCTTTCAAGTTGCTTTATCTCAAACCACCTTGTTACGTCGAAGTAAGGAGTACCCTCCGTGTACCCTTCTATAACCCTAAGGACTGCTTTCGTTTGATTGGTTGAAAGGAGCTCACTTAAACGTCACGACGCTAGGGTGCCAATCGGTCACATCCTTAAAACGAAATCGAAAGCTCAGGTGATGAATGGGGATACGGGAATAGTGAAGGATTCGATTGATTTAGGATTAGACAAGCGCGGTGCTACATCGACTTAGTAGGAACCGTGCACCCGTTGACGTGCTAACTCAATCCCTCACACCAACTTTAATGTCACTGTATCCACCTCTATCTCCTAAAGCGACGTAAGGAACTTCCCTGTACAACTCGGTCTATGTAACACGAAAAGAAGGTGTTGCGACCCTGGGTGACGTGCGATGCTTCCCTGCCTACTCCCTTGTTGTGATGGGATGCCATCATTCGGGGGTCGCAATATTACTTTTTTGTGTTAGTTTAATAATTCTGGGCGGATCATATATTTTTTTGCATTGATTATAGGTCTACTGTAGTGTTGATTTTGGGAGGGGAGGGGAGAGGCTGAAGTTGGCTGTGAAGAGCGCGACTAATTTTACTAACAAGGCGCAGATTATCAGTGTATAATTTCTTCCGAAGTGATTCAGTTACTCCTTTTATGTAAGAGGCAACAAGAAATCCGGTCTTTTTGTTTCCGAGAGGTAGTGAGTGAGTAACGGAAACGCGTTGCTAAGGTACTTATGGAAGATGTATTTGAATTCTTCAATCAAAGCAAGCTTATTGGTGGAATGGGCATAACGTTTTATTTCAAATTCCAAACATCAAAACATGTGAAAACTTAGAAACACTTTTTTTCATTTAACCAAACCACCTGTTCATAATCACCTGATACCTACAGCCAATCACCTACAAGACTACATTAAGTTATGCAATGACGCTGGCATCAACACCTTTCCACCAATCAAAACGCAGGGACCCACTAGGTAAAGCTTAGCCGACCAACTTCTCTCGAAGTTTTTGCCCGGATTTTAATTTTAGTCCATTTTTGTACTTTTAACGACGTTTGACTTAATCTTCCTTTTTATTATATTGACGCTGGTCTTGTGACCAAATTTTTACTGTTTTTTGCATGTAGTGTACCTGCCTTTCCTGTTTGTCCTTGCCTACATGACTGGCGATACCATCGGGGACCTTATGGTCCCTGGCAGGTCTAACCTTGGTGGTAAGGCAGTCATGCCCCTTTCCATCCTTCAATCCTTCCATTCCCGGCAGTTTATTTAAATTCTTGTTTTTCTTTTTAAATTTAGCCTGGATGTTGGTGGCATCTGTGCCCGTTCCAGTCCTGTTGCACATTTTGTAACAAATTATTTATTTATTTATCATTTGACTTGTGGACTTGCGCGAGTTGGGAGCTGACTGTTGGCACATTCTTTCGAATTGTGCCGACTTTTATTTTATTTTAGTATGGGACCTTAAATCCCTGGTAAGGTTTATAAGCATTACTCGTCTGCTCTGCTGTTATTTTATTAATTTTTAAGTTGTTAGACATATTTTCAAACCTTCATTTGAAAACAGTTCCGAGCTAGGAACCGAAATGTCTTGATTTGGTCTTTCACCTGCACTGTACTACCTAGCTATCTATACTACTAGCACTTGCTTGTATCAAGCGAAGAAATGCACGACGCCATTTCTTTTAACGAAACAAGCCATGACTTCCTCAATTATTGAGTATAAATTTGGTTCGTCCTCGTTCACTTGGGAGCAAGCTGAAAAGTCTAACAATATCACTGCAGCTAGATGGAGCCATGGTATTTTCGTTCGCTTTTCAATCGGTGATAGTGCCACTTTAAACGCAGAGAAATAGCTTAATTACGGCCGAGTGGTACACAACTTAATTTTTTTTTTTTAACTTTAAAGCTAATAAAAATTTGTCACGCAAACCTACGGAAAATTTAAATTGTTATTTTGAAAAACCACCACTAAAAAGTTGCCTGTATTAGTAATGACCTCGGCAATGTTGCTTTTTGGCGGCCATATTGCCTAACCCCCTAAAATCGTTGTAGATCGGGCCAGATAGTAGTTTAGTGACCATGGTACGATACTCGACTGATGACGTCACGCTGAGGGGGTCGCAAAATTCACCGTGCGTTTAGCAACTAGTTTGGGTGATGACAGCGCTGGGCTTTCCAGCGAGTTTAGGAAACCGCACAAAATAATCGCTAGATTCTTACCAGTGTCCTTAGCACCTTTGATGGCTGCTGACACTCGATCCGTTGGAACCCAAAGTTGAAGGAGGGTAAATAGACTCGCTGCTTCCCCCAGCCATCTCATTCCCCGACAAGTCTTTCCTCGTTTTGGCACGTCGGGGAAGAACTGGACGTCTTGGAACAATTGGAGCAATTTGTAACAGATTGCCATTAACGCTACCAGGCATCTCGTCACGTCGCGGAGTTACCCGGCAGCCAATAAACATGGACGATGGGAGAGACGCAGCTCGCAACAAAGCTGGTCGAGCAACAGTTGGCCGGAGTGGATGGCTCAAACGCCGATGCGCATCAGGCAACACGGGCTGCATAGGAGCATCTAGAAACACAAAAATCACAATTAATATTTTCTCTTGAATTACTGTAAATTAAAGGCGCCTTTTCACCTTTTCAAACCTAGATGCAGCATCGTAGAACCTTCGAGCAATATAAAGAAAATAGCGATAAATAAAAAAAAAAAAGAAACAACACTTCGCAGGAGCGCCGCAAATTTCCATAACTAAAACGACATCACGTGACCCACATCAGCCTATTGGATGACGGAGAATCTGAAACGTGGATGCTGTGTTTAGAATATGGGAAACGCTATGAAAATGGTGAACTGGGGCCTTTAAAGTTCAAATTTATTGAAAGTCATTATGTGGCCAAGGCGGACTGAGGCAAAGCGAGGGCAGAGCGGATACTTCCTTTCCAAGGAAGATAAAGGGACGAGACACATCCTTGAAGCCCTAACCAAACTGGCTGTTCGCAGCTGCACGTTGATGCAGGATGGTTTACCAAAGACGTCAAAATCGGTCCTTAAACGCAACACCGTCCGAACGTTCGCAACAATTTTTAACCTTGTAGGCTCGTATTAACGCATCACTTAGCACGAAATTGTCTTCAGTCTGGTTAAGGCTTAAGGCTTGAGGTCTTGCTATGAGGGTGCGTTTAGCAACGACTCGCCTTTGAATTCTCGCAGCTAGAAGCTAGAAAGCATCTGAAATTGCGGTGGTTTTAGCTTTGTCAGCTCGCAACGAAAACAGTCTACGAGTTCAGAAGCGAGTAGGAAAATTGTTTCGTTAGGGGAATTCATTATCTTATTGTAACGGATTATACGATTGCAAGCATTTACTCCAACAAAGTCGGATTTAGCTAAACTTGCCCTCAGGGTAGTCACATGACATTTGGGCAACAAACAAAAAACAAGCGAGCAAACAAAAAAACACGCGTTTGAGGCAGTGGGTCTGGAAATTTCCTCTACCAATCTGATTTTGTAAAATTAAGGTTTTAAAAAGAGACAAAAGTTTTATAAACCTTGGCAATTTTTTTACTTTGAATTTTTATTTACGAGCATTAATAGGATGATAACAGTTCATTCATTTATCTTTACCACAACAACTTGAATTATCCTGAGGCATTCCTCTGCCTCAAATAATTTCCTACAAATTAAAGGTACATCCGGCCTGCAGCATAACAGTCCGCCTGCCTTATAACAGCCGCGCGCTGATCGCCATCCTTGCATATAGCATCGCAAAGGTAAACTTGAGATAATAGCTGCGTTTCTCGCAGCGAAGAATGCAGCTACTGTCTCAATTGGCACTGCGCCTAATAGACGAACCGGCATGAACGCATTAATCGTGTTGTCACAAACCGGAATGATTCTCGTATTTTAACATCACAATTTATAATTTTCTAGGCTAGTGTCTTATAAATTGGCTTCGGCGATCTATTAGAAAAATTAATTTAAATTTTTACCACATTAGTCTTTTAGATTTTTGATCTCATGGTAATTATTAGAAAATTAGTACATTCCCCCCACAGAGATGAAACTTCATGGTTATCGTAAGCGCGCAAAGCATCATATAAGTGTGGGACGCACTTAAAGAAAGTTCCCCAATTTTCAACAGAAAATCTCCTAGACACCACATTTTAAAACGGATTTTTAGCAAGGGATTGACTAACGGTAAGGAAATAGACCCTTGAGGCCAAACTTGATGTTGAGGATCGAGAAACATGGAGCCAGGAGGAATGTCCTTTTAATAATGAATGCCCCTGCTCTCCTTCCAGCTTGGGGATTTGTAGGAGCACCGTGAGCTCCCTCACGGCGTGGTCCGTGTGTTGAAACCATTTCTGGCCTCTGGTGGGTGCTCACTGCTCTTGACAATTCAAATTAATAAATATATTTTAAAAAATGCGCCCCTCAAAACCCAAAAGGCTTTTCATGCAACTCGGAAACCCCCAGGATACGTCACTGCGTGGCTCTATAGAACCATTTTGAAAAAAAAATCGAAAAAAGTAAAAAAAAAAAAAACTTTAAAATTGCTTGAAAAAGCTTTTTCATTGAAAACAAAATAAAAAGCGAAAAAAAGCATAAAAAGGCGCATGTGGCAATCCTGTCCTATTCAGAACTACCGGAAACTTACTACCGGAATATACGAAGAATAAAACGCTAGCAGTGCACAACTAGATCTGTTGGGGGAGGGCGCCGTCGTGGGGGGGGGGGGGGGGGACGAACTATCTAGACACACGCTAGTGTGTCGCGCCAAGTTAGGCAACAATCATCACCACAAACATCACATCAATTCAATTGTCGAGGTTGTAAACCATTGTAGCGTCAGTGTCTTATATCCTGAAGCACAGTTGGGCACATTTCAGGTACTTGGGGAAAAATAATAATACGGTACAAAAGCTTAAATTGTGTTGAAATCGAGAGCTATGACCCACCTGACAAAAATTAACTCGTGTTGGAATGCCAGCTAAGCTGCTTTCAGTGCAAAATCTGACCCTCAATAACGTTGTAAATGTGTTAAAAACTAGCTAGCTAATTCGCTCATCCCCATGTTAAATCCCATAGTGGTGATTATTCATCGATAGCGAGATAACGGGGAGGGGGGGGGGG
>JAHWFP010064593.1:114028-200008 GCA_023313725.1 Lithobius niger
CCGGCAATAATCTGTACAAACAATGTTCCTTACCTGAGATGCAGCACTTTCATCCAAACATTTCGTCGAGTATTTCCGGTAGGCCGCTATAGCCAGGAAACAGAGTATAATCTGCACTAGTACACCTGGTCCTCCTCCGCACAAAGTGTAATATGTCCACATATGATCGACAAATCGATTCTGGACTTTTTTCACATTTTCACGACGCTTGGGAGTAGGAGTGTGAGATGTTCGGTCGCGGTGGTGGTGGTGTTGTTGTTTAGCTTCGTGGCGTCGCAGATACGACTCGATAGGCGAAAAAAAACGGTATATGTTTTCTTTATGTCTGAAAAGGAAGGCATCTTTATTATTAATGAATGCTCTACGGAAATGTGCTAAAAACGGTGTTATTTTAAGATTTAGATGTATGGTTTAAGAGGCCGTCCATATACTGCGTCACGTTTTTTGGCCTATTTTAAAATACGATCCACCCCTTTGTCGCAAATGTCACAAAATGTAGAACACCCCACTAATAATTACGTCACACTTCAGCAATCAACCCCCTCCCTCCCAAGTAACATTTCAAAGTTTTTGCTTTTTAAATTAATTTCTTTGAGCCGTAAGTCAGCCGAAGCAATTTAATGCTCGTGTAGCTGAACCGGCTCAATTTTGAACATTACCAAACTTTTAGGAGAGTAGAAATATCTGGTAGAGGGAGGAGACAACCCGGGGATTTGAACCGGAAACATCCTATCATCGTAGCGGCCAAAAGACTGTCCAGAATAGGCCAGAATAGTTCCCATAGCCGCTGAAGAAGCATGGTATCCTCTCACGCTATCCTGTCCGGCGGTCCTGATGGAGACTTTGCCAAGGTTCCCTTTCCAGGGGTTCGACCAGATCCGCAAACCTCCAGCAACCAAGTTGAGCTCTCTCACCGCTCAGTCACGATCACCACTGTGTTTTACATTTGCCAATACTTAAATCTACTGCATTTACTGCATTTGTTTTTCAATCGTCTTCAGTCCAGAAGTTTAAATCTGGAGTCTTGCTGTTTATATAAATGGAAATGCATCTTAACTATTGCTTCCTAAAAAATACGCCAAATAATTAAAGTGACGAACACCAAAAAGTGATGAAAGATTGTGACGTCATATTTTGGAAACACCCCCCCCCCCCCCGACACCTCCGTCCTCCTCTGTCACAGTAACCCAACCACCCAACCACCCCAGAGTCTGACGTAATATAAGGACGGCCTCAACCCCCAAAAATATATATATATATTTGTCAAAAATGTATGCAAAATTTGGCGGTAGGCCTAACGTCGACCGCCCTATCAGTGGCGTGACTACCTCGTCGACAGTGGCGCAGGGAGGGGAGCATGGGGGGGGGGGTCCCTCTTCCTCCAAACGAATTGAATCATGCGTTTTTAGGTTTTTCAAACGTGTCACAACGCTAAATAAAAATTCCTCGATAATATGTGAAAAGTGCTTTTCTGAAGCCGGATATATGGCAGTGATGCACCGTAAAATGCTTCAGCTTCCAGGGCTCTCCCTAGACCCTTATGAGGGAGCTAACAGCACTCCCCCAGATCCCCTAGGAAGATTTTTTTGCCTGCATCATTGCTCGTTGAGGACCCTGGTCCACCATATCCTAGATGACACCCTCCTCTCCGCCTGGAAGAAAATCTTACTTTTATTGTTACATTGCCCGAAAAAACCGAACATCCACATATGTAAATAGCTGAAGCCCATACTACGCACGGGTGGTGTTGAATGCATGGTTTGCAACATTGGTTCGGTATGGTAGCTCATGCCTATGTCCATGTTCGACCGAATTAAGTTTCTTCAAATGGTTGCGCATACTGGCTAGCAAACACTGATTCCACTTTGCTCACTCAATCAGTGCATCCAGTGACTCCAATCCTCCCCTCCCCCCACTGCTAATATTCATAAGTAAGGCTCAAGGAGGTCTCGAAGCAGCCCCTTCGAGAAGCATGCTGTCCTGTACAGCTTTCCTGCAGCGGAATGCCTCTAACCAGCCGCGCGGGGCCGTTGGACGTTGCTGGGCCGCGGTTGCCTGACCATTTGTGCAATTGCACGTATAGATTACCCGAGAGGTCAGACAGCAGGCGCCGACCATCAACGGCCCCGTGCGTCTGGATGGAAGGATTGCATTGAGGGAAAGCTTTTCAGAACAGCATGCTTTTCAAAGGGGTAGCTTCGAAACCGCCTTGAGCCTTATTTTTTTACATGAACATGAACAGGCTGGTAGAATTCAATAGAACTGATAATTAGAAAGAGGGGATCATTAGCAGTGGGAGAAAGGAGATGTGCTGATTGAGCGAGCGAAGCAAACGAAAATCAGCGTTTGTTAGCCAGTGTGGGCAATAATTTTAAGAAGCTTAATTGGGTCGAACATGTCCATACACACGAGTTATCATACCTACCAATGTTGCAAACACTGCATTTAACACCACACGGGTTTCAGTAAATACAGATGCAAACCTGTTTACGTTGCCTTTTGGACTTATATGTCAGACTACCTGAGAGGGGAATCGAACCCAGGACCTTTGAAACCAAAGGCCAAGGTCCTACCACTGAGCGACTGCCACAGCCTATTACACAGACTGACACGGCGGGTTTCAGCTAGTGGATTTATATTTTTGCATTAATTTCGTGCCTTTCAGCTGGAGGCTGCCAAGAATATGCATGCTCCTTCTTTTCATAAGGAGTTGGAACGATCCTTCCATTCCTAATAGCGAACGGTAGGAGACGGCCCTAATACTCAACTCGATACTGGGAATCTTGTGGAGTTTTGGTGTTGTTAATTGTTGACAGACAGGCCCCTTAGGTCATTGGTGGACCCTCTGCACATCTGATAGCTCCACTACTGATCCTACTTCTCGATACGAATTTTCTATTGGTGTACCTGTGGCGTCTTTTTTTTTCTTTGGGGGGGGGGGGGGGGTGTATTTGGTGAAGTTACGGTTAAGTGTACGAGCACTATTTGTTAATCCTGTCGAAAAATATTAGGGAACGACTATAATAATTCTATAGCAAAGCAAAGCGCACGCTATTTCGGGATATCGCCCAATTCGTGGTGGGCATAGGGAAAAAAATGTTAGTAGCCTACCGACATGGCGGGTGAATTAATAGAAAAGTGCCGGGAAAGTCCTAGAAATGGTCCGGATTTCTAAATTTGGTTATCGCATGAGGACTGGGTACCCTTCTCGTGGCTAACTCAAAATATTCAGCATTCACGGTCATGTAGCATAAAAAGATTGTTGCTGGCTGGTGCAAAAAGGGAAAATGCTAACAGCAAGATTTCCAGTGCCAGAAACCACTCGCAGCCAGCAACAATCTTTTTTGCTACAGTCAACTGAATCGAACAGCCCGTTCACTTACGGTTAACTCACTTAACCTAACCCATAATATCAACGATAACATCAGAGAGGCAAATTCAGCAATTACGACTATCAGTAGCGCACTCCCCCCCCCCCCCCCCTTCGAAGGCCCCAAGTTAAGATTAAAATTTAGTAATATTAAACAGACGGCGTACACTGCAGTTGAAAATTGACTTTTTGCACCAAAATTTGCTGCAAATGGTTTATTTTACATGACACCGATGAACTTAAAATTCCCGTTTCCTAGACCCCTTAGCTTAACTCTCGGACCCTGATTGAATCCCAATATTTTCACCCCCTCCGCCCTCCCCAAAAACAAATTTCTGAATGCACCATAACGTGTGTAATGTCCAGGGGAACACATTTCATTGGTTGATGACACCTTGGCAGAGAATGGGGTACATTTGTAGTTTGAAATGTCATCAACGGAGAAGGACCTGAAACCATACCCCTATCACTTTAATATTCTTTCTTACATCCATACGACAATGAATTTAACATCTTACCACAAGAAAGTCAGATCTTTTAAAAGTCTGTGCACCGTGTATTTTTTGTTACCATTCCTAATGTTTACCACACCTCATTCGGCTCCTCTTTGCTACAAGTTGGTGCTGAAAGAGTGAAAGTTCCGGTTCCCTTCGTGTGATGACGTCATACCCAAGTATTTAAGTTACCTTCCCTGTCATCAACCAATAAAAAGTAGCCAACGGATTGGGAGTTTTCAGATTGTTGGTCGGAGACACTGCCTCAAATCAAAATTGAAACGCTCCACTCACTTCGGGGGTTCATCATCATAATCATCATCATCGTCTTCATCATTATCTTCATCATCTTCATCATAGTCATCACGAGTATTTCGTGAAAACACATGGGTAAGGAACACGACTAAAGCCAGTATGATGAATATCGTTGTCAAAGATGGCTTCATCACTTAAACCCTTGGCCAAAACAAAGATGTCGTCGGAAGAACCAATCTTCATCACTGTTCAGCTGAACACAGAGAGCGTCAGAGTCTAACAAGTTGACTGTTTGTTTTCGATCTCAACTATGCGAAAATCGGTCAGTTTGTTAACGTGAGTTCATCCAATTGTTGTTGTTGTTGTATTGTGTCAATCAATCTTGTATCATTAACTTAGAGTGGGCGTGTGGCTCGGGGGGGGGGGGGAGAGAGAGAACAACTTTATTTGGGGCGCCCACTCTAAGAGAAGGGTCTATACACAATATCTCTTTTCCTCAACATTCATTATGTCAACATAGAGCAGTGACATTTGCCGCCATATTGGCATCAGTATGGGTTTTGGAGGGCTTAACTACAAGGTGCACTACATAAAAATGGAGGGAAAAACAACGGAAGAGCGGATTTCTTAGGCTTAAATAACGATGTTTTCTCCAACAACAAAAATCGCGCGTTTTAGGTCTAAGAAATCACTCTTCACAGCATCGGCTTCAGTATTACGCCCTTCAGTTTCTCTCTACAGTGCCCCTTGCAGCTAACCCATTAAGGCTCCAGCATAGAGTTATATACAATAATACTACGTCGTGTCACTGCTCTATACACCCTATAACCACACCTCACATATCTTACACATTAAATCGGCTCGAAGTTATAAAACAGCACACTCCGCACACCCAAGTCAGTTTGCTTTAGTCAGCATGTCAACTTGTCGGTCACACTGCATGGGGTCATGTGTAAATTTTGATTGACTTGCAGAAACACGCAACCGCTCGAAATTTGCCAGCTGTAGATTTATCGCCAGCCATCGTAAGCAGCAATGATCCCTTCGCTAACCAGAAGTGCAGGACCTTACGCTGAGAGCAATAAGTTGGGCACAATAACAGCAAATGCGCAATGTCACCCACAGTTCTCCACACCCGACACAGGTTGGTGTCGCACCATTCTAGCCGTAACTTGTGGGGCGGCACCAAAGAGTTCAGTATGCAAACGTGAACGCGTACGCGCCTGCCAAAGAGGCAGATCATCTAGCACAGATACACAGTTACATCGCGGTTGTATCTCAAATAATACCCTTCCATTGCTCGCAGATGCCCACTCCTCATTCTACAAGCACAGCGTTCGAAGGCGCAGAGTGCCCTTATCGCTCTTCACAGACTGTGTCAGAGAAAGAGAACAACCACTGTCAAATACTGCACGTTTAGCCAAACGATCCGCACTGACATTACCCGGGACCCCGCTATGGCTCTTAACCCACGGGAGAGATGGAGTTGATATTTACAGGGCACACCACAACTTCCAACAGACGCTGTGTACAACAGGATCAGAGACAGCAAAGGTCTCGACGGCAGCTCGCAGCTAATGGATACAAGAACTGAGTCCGTTTACAGCACAAATTCAGGCAGCTGTAGATCCGCTGCAATATCAAGGGCCACAGAGATGGCAACCATCTCACAAACGAAGACAGAAGTCACACCCAGTGCTGGAGCAAGAGGGGGATGAAGGGGGCGACCGAAAGGAAAAAGGGCGCCGAAAATGCCACCTTTTCTGGTTTACAACCTGGGGCTGTAACTGGAATGGCGTGGGAGGGCGCGTAGGTACGAATGTATTGTTGTAACCATTGTTAGCATTTGCCGGAATCGTGTTTGATTGGACGGCCAAAGTTCGTACAATGACAAAGTGTATACTGACGTGCGTATCTAGACACACGCTAGTGTGTCGTCACAAATCTGAACAACATTGCAAAAGAAATTGTGTCTACTTCCAATTCACGAAAAACAAACAACATGTCAAAATAAAACCAAAAACTGGTAAAGAGGCCACCAAGTTGGGACTGGTTCGGCCTCACAAAGGGGTGATATGAACTAAAGAACAAAAATTACCGTAAAAAATAAAAACAAAACCAAAAACTGATGAAGAGGCGACTAAGTTGAGCATGGTTCGGCCTCTCAAAGGAGTGATATGAAATTAAAATATTGGAAAAATGTCCACTCAAGCTATAGTTGATGTGGCACACTATTACAAATCTGCAGGCTACTTGAGTTGAGTCTAATACACAATTTAAAAAAAAAAGTAATGATATCATATCAAAACCAATACTGGTAAAAGAGACCACCAAGTTCCGAATGGTTCGGCCCTTCAAAGGAGTAATATCAACACACCAAAACATTCGCCAACTTAATCGCAACGAATAATACTTTGGACGTTACATGAAAACTTTAACACTGCTACCGAAAGTAGCAATGTTCCAGTTTTCATTTAACCTTCGAACTATTAGTCGGTTTCATTAACTTGGCGAATGTTTTGGTGTGTTGATATCACTCCTTTGAAGGACCGAACCATTCAGAACTTGATAGTCGCTTTTTCCAGTTTTGGTTTTTGATATGATATTATTTATTTTGGTTTTTTTTTTCAATTGTGTATTAGACTCAACTCAACTAGCCTGCAGATTTGTAATAGTGTGCCACGTCAACTATAGCTTGACTGGCCATTTTTCCAAAATTTTTATTTCGTATCGAACTGGAAAGACGGCAGCATGTGCGGAGTAAAAACTTCACGCGGATGGACAAGAATTCTCTCTTTTAGTGAAATGGCTATTGCAGCCCCCGATCTGCATCCCTCGCCAACACTCAGGTAAGTAGAAAAGCATCGCGCGCCATTCAGGGGCAGCATACACCTATTAAGTAAAACAGCTATTGCGATCCCCTAATTGCATCTCACTGCAGCACTCAGGTATGCCGGGAAGCATCGCATGCCATTCAGGGGTCGCAGACACCTATTTGGTAAAATGGCTATTGCTACCCCTGAAGTGCACTCCACGCTTAGCAATCTTCAAGTTTTCATTTAACTTTCGAACTATTAGTCGGTGCGATTAACTTGGCTAATAGGATTGACCTTGGCGGCCTTTCCGTGGTTGAATGATATCACTACCTTCAACTTGGAAACATTGAAAACTTGGTGGGTTTTTCTACCAGTTTTGGTTTTGGCTGGATTTCATTTAACGTTTGAAGTCTTAGTCGGTGGGATTAGCTTGGCGAAAGAGATTGGCGTTTGATATCATGAATTCACACGGCGGGAATCCTTAACAAGTTTTGTTTTCGGGTAGATAAGAGTTATGTAATTACATGAGTCTTAACGTTTGTCGCTATCTTTTTTCTGTAGGAATTTTTTGTCTATAAATAACTAGCCGTTACATCAGCCAAACTAAGAATTTTTCGTTTGCTTTCTTTGTTCACATTTTGTCATGCAGAATTCCCTGAATTCCATTGTTACAAAAAAAACAGCCGGCAAAGCATTTTGTTTTGCCAAAATACTGTCCCAGTACACTCAGACATTTTTGTTACGAGAAATTTCGTCATCACTTAGGTGGGGTATGTGGCTATGGGCCCCTATAATAAAATCCAATCCAATCATCACTGCATGACGTCATTTATGACTAGCCTCGTGCCATATCAAAGCATTGTTTCGGCTACAAAGATCACGCCGCCAGCAGCCCACCCAGAATAAGTCCATCATTTCGGCCATTGTTGCAAAGCCTCTCGGAACGGCTAGACCAGTTATTCCCAAGCCCTCCCACATGGAACTGTGGTTGCCATAACTTGGACGAAGGGAATGCAGGCCTATTGCCACGAACCCCAAATATTATCTCCTGGATTTTAAAATTATGTCCCTGTAAATTTTCTTCAATGTCTTGGTCTAGGAAAGATTTCTGCCTGACGGCCTTTCTAATTTTATTAGCCTGCTTCCCGGCTGTGTACTTCCATTCCGAAGCCAGTTCAGAGTAAGTTGGAAAGAAAGTAGGCTTAAGTAGGCTTAAAAATAATTTGGAACGTGCTAGAATTAAGTTTTAACGGCCTGTCGTTTTTGGGATTCCGGTTTTTGTTTATGGGCATCATGTTGCGGTAACACCGTTAAACGCTTTTCTGAATTTTTCGTTTTGGCAGGTAGGCTTAAGGTTATTTCGGAACACGCTAGGACTAACTGACATATTTGGAACTTAGGTTTTTGTTTTTTTGCTCAGCAACCGCCTAAACTTGATGTGTGAACGAATTTTATTTAAAAGTGGCCAAATATTTCATGGCTGTACCGCGATTACGGCAAATATTTCAATTTTAAAGTGGTCTAACATAATGCGTGTAATGTCCAAAAGGTTCAGAATGTTTCCATAGCAACGGCTTAAAATAGCGGACATCCTTTTTTAATTCGCTTAAACAAAGCCTAAATTTGTTTATTTGTTATTTTAAAGTATTCAATATTTTTATTTCAGCTTTTGGAAATTTTTTTATTGGCTTTTCACCGCCATTTTTAAATTTCAATGTTTTTGAGTATTAAAACGGCAAGAGATGATAAATTTTTCAAAAAACTGGTTAATTGCAGCTGTTAGTTGGCTAAACGTTTTTTATGAATCTGTTCTTAAAGCAGATTCGAAATTTTTAGTTTCAGTAAATTTATACTTCAATAGGTGACTATTCCTTGTAAATTACTCTTGGATGTAAAGTTAAGTTTTAACCCTAATTCACGTTGCTATTTAATTAAGGCGTTTATACCTATACCTGCAGTAATTTGCTGCATTAGATTTGAACTGTAAGTTAACAGCGCTGCACCTTTACGCTGCAACTTAGCGCTGCTGATAGGTCTTAAACTGTATTTTAATCTCATTGCGTTATCTACGGCAAAACCAATGTTACATTTAGAGTTATTAGGAAATTTTACAAAAATAGTAAGCTTTATCTTGAATGGTTGAAAATAATAATAATAATGGTTGAAAATTATATGTAATGAATCCTCCATAAGAGGGCTCCTAGATGCAGCACCGTACAATCTTCGAGCAATATAAAGAAAATAGCGGTAAAACGAGATCACGTGAAACCAACCGGCGTCTTTTACTCTTAACATTATTGACGGTTTTCGTTGAAAGCGATTATGCCAACTCGGGGCGCGTTTCTCGAAATCTGAAAATCCAACATGGCGGCTGTTTTAGCTTTTCAACGAAAAGTTCAGAAGATTAATTCTTAATCTTGTCACAGTATCTTGACAGTACTTATAAAACCTAAGCGTTGTTGGCAATGACATCTTTGTCATCTGAATGTGATTCTTCGTTCAGGCTGAACTCTCCGATCAAACGGCTTCGGACTGTATCTTAATTTTCATAAATGACGTAATGCTGGGGGAAGTACAGGTCCTGAAAGATGATTGCTATGAGGCAAAATTTAGAAATTGTCAATGCATGGTATCACAATTAGAAGCGACGTATGGTATAGTGGCTAGTTTATACTCTGCAGCTTATGGTTGGTTGGTTGCTTTTATTTTGCTTTTTACGTTTATGAACTGACGCTCTTCAGCACTTCCATATCTGTGAAGTGATATCATCCTTAGGACTTTCAGTATCCTTATATAAGTAAATACATGCTGAGAAGCATGGGTGATGCGCTCATATGTATTTTGTCGCCGAAGCCGTGTATCTAGTCTTGTATATATTTAGCACTCTTCAAGGCCATTTTAGCTTCGCTCATTCAATCCGCGCATTCCTTGATCCGGACTCTATGCACTAACATGAACGTTTCATCGCTGTCATTTTTTAATGCAGAAAGAACTTTTTCATATATTAACCAAACTATCTCCAACGATATAGCTGCGTTATGCGTTGGCTTGAATTATTCATAAAATAGTTTTCGGTTTTTTTTCGGTTTAGTCATCGAATAAGTCTTATTCATATAGTCATATAGGTAATTATGCAGAAAACATGATTTTGCCGCTAGCAACTAATTTAACCTACCAGTACGCTCCTTTTGTCGTTCCGGTTCCGAATATCACAATGAAAACGTGGGCAAATGTTTTTTTCCAACCGTAAGAGGACCGCTCTAGAGATAATAGCCAAACCCCAACCAGTTCATTACAAGTGAAACGCCAAACAGAAGCCGGTACCTGCCTAACCTAACAACAATACCACACGAAACGTGTGAACCGGAACGACAAAAGGAGTGTGTTTCGTCTGGTTTAGTTGTTGTCGGTTAGGTTAGGTTATAGGTACCGGCTTCTGTTTGACGTTTCACTTGTAAACGAACCAGTTGCGGTTTGGCTATTCTCTAATCTCTAGAGTGGTCCTCTTGTCTGCAAGCAACGGAGAAGGAAGATGGCGGCACTCCTTCAACGCTGTATGTGAAACTGCTATTTTCAGACGCATTTACGGTTGGAAAAAAACATTTGCCCACGTTTTCATTGTGATATTCGGAACCAGAACGACAAAAGGAGCGTACTGGTAGGTTAAATTAGTTGCTAGCGGCAAAATCATGTTTTCTGCATAATTACCGTCATATAGTCTCCTAATAGGTTCATATTATTGATCCCTGCAGCTTCTGTTACGTGACCACCATAGCAATATATGAAGAGCCTTCATGCAAAACCACACAAATCCATAAGAAGTCATTTTGAGATATTTAACAAACCTATTGTGCCTTATAGCGCTCACAATATAACTAACAATGGTATTAGCTCACCTATAACACTTACCCACAACAATTTTCTTCTGACTGGTTACTTAATGGCTTTTTGGTAGCCATTGTTTTGATTGGTGTTTTGCAGCATACGAATGGGATATGTGTCGTTTTGCTTGAAAAGTAAATTTAAGTTAATTTTTGGGGGGTAAAAATGCGTCTGTTTAAAAAAACAAGACGACACCAATATAACTGTTTACAACCTTTAATTTTGCTGTAGGAGTGAACTTTTAGGCCTGTGTAGAGAAAAAAAGCGCAAAAATCGAAAACTTTGATACCACACCAAGGATGCTTCCATATATATTTCATATGGTTAGGCAATGCTATGCTACGAGCTTGGGGCAGGGACAGTTCCAGTTGCGAGTGGCGCTGCGATCACGATCGGTCGAGCTCGTCGGTGCATTAGCATTGAATTCAGTGAGCGTGATGTGATACGGTCTCGTTTCGAGACGTTGTTACGGCTACGTAAAGCAAATAAAATAATTTTAACAATGAAGATAATTTATGGTTCCTCTAATAATGTAGTGAAGTGAGAAAATGTTTACTTCATTAGAAGTATTTTTAAAAACGATTTGAAAACAAGGTTCGCAGCGCAACGCGTCATTCGCATTCTCGCCTACTGGTTGCTAGGCAACAACAAGTAACGCAGGCAAGCCATCCAAATTCAGCTGCCCAAAAGCCAAACAAACAAAATAATTGTGGTATTGAATTAAACACGTTTAATTTTTTTAATAAGTATAAATAAAGCAAAAATAAGATTTAGCCCCACGTGTCTAAAATTAACCACATAACTCCACGAAAAACTGTTAGACTAAGCCAACTGTTAAATCGACAGTTGCCGTCTCGTGATTTCGGCAGTTCTATTACTTTCGACAATCAAATCATGGCGAGGCGAAAACTGGTCAGTTAAATTAACACGTGTCCGCCTGCAGCGGGTGTAAATCTAGGATTAACAAAAAACGTAGTTAATACATTGATAGTGTTTGTCAGATCCGTGCATGCATTTCAATGCTACCGCTAGTTTGTGGACATTAGAACTAACCGGTGCAAAGTGAGGCTCCAAATCAACGTCTTTTTTTGTCAACTCCCGATCATTTCGTGAGATATCTAGTATCCAGACGTTAAGCCTATAGTGTTGCACGAATCTTCAAAGGAATTTGTTCTGTTGACAAACGTTTTAAATCCTAGCACGAAACAAGCAATCGGCGCAGCCTTTCCCTTATCACCGCAATACTAATTTAGCGCCGCCGCTAACTTGCTGCTGGCGCCATCGTGTGAGCGGAACTGGCGGAGCCCCCGGCAATAGCATTGCAAACAGAGCATATTGCCAAACCATATGAAATATATATGGAAGCATCCTTGACCACACGCCATCCGCCATTGCGAGACACGGTGATAGAATCGCGTGCTTCAATTGGCTTTTAGATTTGTGATTCTGCTCCAAACTTTTATCAAGCCTATAAAATGGTGGAAACAGTTTTGTTCCAAACATTTCACGTGGGTCAGGCTGTTTAAAGTGCTCAAAACAGTGGCGACCTCAATTTGTTGGAAAGTGATAGTGGTTTTGCTCAAACGCTCTTTATATATTAAAACCAAAATGTTGCTTTTACTGTTTATTAATAATAACCTTTATTCAAAGAGTGTTGCCGAAGGTCTATGAAAGTCCTTGTTTGGCTACACATTTAGACAACATCACAATCAAGATAAAGAAAAATCTATACAACAAAATTAAATCACACAGTATGGTAAAAAATATAAAAATAATAATAATCACAGACACAGAAAAAAAAAAAACACAATAATTAAAAAATAAAACTATACCTTAGTTGTTAATTAGCCATTCTTTTATTTTGTGTTGATTGAAGTGTACTGAGTTAAATCTAGTAATTTTGATGGAATTAAATTGAAAATTGTTGGAATATAATGATCTTTAGTTTTTGAGCCATAATTATTTTTAATTAGTGGAATATGGAACCTTAATGTTTTATCGCGAAGGAAACCCATTTTAAATTTCATCTTTAATTTTTAAATCGTTGCAAAAGTAATTTTTATGTATAATAATATAGTTCCTCAATTTTTAGTTACATTTAAAATGCTGTGTTCCTTGTATAATTCTTTAGTAGATTTGTAGTGGTTATGTTTTCTGAAAAGAACCTTTAAAATTTTATTTTGTACCTTTTGTAGCCGATCAATAAGGGTTGAAGAAGCAAAACCATACACTTCAATACCATATCTAAGATGACTGGTAACCAATGCATCAAAGACGATTCGTTTGTTCTTATTATTCAATAGCGATTGAATTTTATAGAAGAAAGGAATCATTTTTCTAAGTTTAGTGATCAGAAGATTTACTGTAGACAAGTTTTAAACTTAATTGTTCCAGCAAGATTCAACATTAGTGTTAACGTACGTTCAGGCATCCTGTCCACCCCCGCCTCGTAGTGCCTTGCGCAGTCCTAACTTAAAAGGTACATTCGTCCTGGTTAGCTTTCCTGCACGGCTTAGCTTTGCAACATTACTTTAGACGCGTTTTCCCTCGTGTGAGAAACTATATGATTAATTTCTAACTTACGCAAAAGCTATTTTGTGCAGGATGCTGTAATAGTGAAGGTTAGGTCCTTTTAATTCGAATTGCGAATGGTTTGGTAAACGTACAGTGCCTGGCCGATCTGTGAGCTGTTAGCTAAGTTTTTGCCATTATTTTTATCGGCTTCATCGTCGGCACACTTGACTTTCCAGATCTATTGTGAAGAGAGCAAAACTCCTTTGTTGAAAGGCTGCAGCGTCGGCGCACTGAAATAGCCACATGTTGAAATAGTGGCTGGTCTATGTGTAAACTGCTAGTTTTACTGCTTAGGTGAAAAACTATTGACGACCTAACAACCAGGACGCCAACCCCCAAATTTCCCAGACGACCACCCATTGCATGGCTGCTGCTGTAGTATTGGAGGGCAAAACAATTTAACTGCACCAATTAAACTGGTTTTTCACTTTAGTCTTGCTAAATAAGCTTTTTTCCGTGGATGCTACTGTGGGATCTCCATTCTTCATACTGAGGAATCGTCTCCCCGGCCCCTCAGCTAAATACAGGGTCTCTAAGCATTTATTTATTTCTCTTACAGGCTCCTGAAAAGAATATCATGCTCGAATTTGGAAATCAACTTTGCCGGTTTGGCCGAAACTGTTGTTCCATACCTATCAAGTGGCCCAGGTGCAGGCCTGCCATCTGTTGGCGGGGTTGATCCCAATGCAAACGGAAGTGAGCAACCTCCATTATTGCCACCTCCTGAGCTTGGTCTTGGTTCCGCTCAATTGGATACCGTACAGCCTCAATCTTGCTTAGTGAACAAAGCTGACCAAGATGAAGACGTTTTGGTGCAAAGCCGCTTTTGCCGTGGTCCCATTTCCAAACTTTCAACGACCAAAGGACGCCGCCATGTTGCCAGCCACCTGAGCATGGGGAACCCTGAAGTGGAAATGAGCGAGTGTGACGACAACCCTGACTGTGAGAAACACAAGAAAAAGGGAATGCTGTTGACTGCCTCTTCGGCAACTGCTGAAATGAAATCTGCTTGCAGCATTGGTGTAAAACGAGCCGAAGTAGTTGCTGATGTCGTTGCCGCTGAAAGCCGAGCCCGCAGACGACGAAGGCGCCGCCGTCGTACGACCGACTCCATAGAAGCTCGATCCGCTGCGTGCCGAGGTCGCCGAAGGCGCCGCCGCAGGCGTGTAGTGGATGCCCCTGAAGAAGCTTTCGCGGAAGCGTTAGCCCTGAAAAGTGTAGTCTCTGCCGAAGATGCCGTTACAGCTGAAGGCAAATTTGAATGCAGCAAGGTGGGGCAAAAGGTCGTACTGCAGGAAGACACTATGGCGGCTGAGAGTCGGGCCAGGCGAAGGCGACGACGAAGACGCAGGGTTACCGAAGAGGGTGATGGTGATTATTATGAAGACGAAGGTGAAGGTGAAGAAGGTGAAGATGTTGTTGCCGAAGGTAAATACGAAGAGATGTCTGCATTGCCCATTGGGGATGGTACTGCCGTTGAGGACAAACTGAAGCTGGATTACTGCAACGTCCTGGAAATCCTGACGAAAAAGGACATTGAGAATGAAAGTGGGAACGTTACTGAAGCAGTCGCAGATATTACGGATACACCGATCATTAAAGTGGTCCCAGAACTGGACAACTCTGAAATCCCCTTGATGCCTGAAGTTTCGCAAGAAGGTGACGATGATGAGGAAGATGCGGAAGATGAGATTAGCGAAATCGACGGTGAAACTAGGGAGGTGACTGATGCCAAAGAAGCCAAAGAAGCTAAAGAAGCTAAAATTACAGAAGTTACAGAAGTTAAAGAAGTTGTTAAAGAGGAAGAAGAGGATGATGGAGAAGAGGAAGGTAAACTCCTTGAAGTGGTTAATTATTGGGTGTAGTAGCAAGGTTATGGCCAGGATCATCTGATCACGTTGGTCCATGGAAAGAAACCAACTGGGAGGGGTTTAGAAAATGTCAGCTCAGTTCCATAATCCTACTTAAGAAAATTAAATGTAAAAAATAGGCCTGGATGATAATTTACTGATAATCTCAATTAGCGGACTTCTGAAATTTTCGAAAGTATTATTCGTGCGATTAACTTGACTAATAGGATTAACCTTGGCGGCCTTTCCCTGGTGGAATGATATCACTGCCTTCAAAGGCCGACCGTTTTTGGAAACTTAACGGGTTTTTCTACCAGTTTTGGTTTTGGGTGGATATCACAACTTCATAGGACTGTGAACGTACATAAGATAACACCGTCTGTTTAAGATGCTTCAATCTCTTTTTGCACACTGACTAAAATCGCTGATTTAGTTCGCTTCGCTCACTCAAATCCCCTTCAGTTTTGTTTATCCCTGCAACTTGCCCTTAATTTTTCAAGATTTCGTTCTCATTTAGTCATGCAGAAACCCCCGAAGGTCGCTGTTACTAAAACAGCAAAATGCGAAGCATTTTTTGGGGGTTATTAACAAAAAACCCATTAGCTCGTGTATGCTCGTATTGTTGCGTAACCATCTAACGTGCATCCCTTTATTCTTACGCAATCCACGGCAACGTTAATGTTTCTTTATTTTGTCCTTCGGTACAGTTCAGTTTTTAGTTCGTCCAGGCTTTTACAATAAATCTAAGGACCAGTCTTGATTGTTGAAGCCATTGTTGCTTAAAATGTTTAATTGCAACTTGGAAAAGAAACTGAAATTTAAATTCGCCGGTGGCAAATTTCAAAACCCTCCCACGCATTTGTCCTGACCCCTACAACCCCCAAACCAACAAAAGGACCATCCTCAAATCACCAAGCATCCGTGTGCAAAAATTCAGGTACGTAGGCCTTAACGCAATTTTGCGCTAGCCATGAGCAAAAACTCTATGGGAACATGGGAAAAATCTTATTAGCTAGCTAGACAGTAACGTAAAAACAACGTTATTGACGCATCTTTTTCTCTTAATGATTGGTGGACACTCATTTTTTAAATTTTAGTTTTTCTTTCTGACCCTTCCCCTTACATTTTCCACAATTTGAAACATTTCTGTCGCATTGGGATTTATCCTTAACATGCCAAAATATGCTTTTAGTTGCTTACAGTTAACAGACACATGTCTGCTAGTGAGCCGCCTTTTTATCATTAACGATCAATTTTTAACAATCGGATGTCTACAATCGGATGTCTACTAGCGTGTGTCTAGATTTCACTAATTCGAGCTTGTTCAGACCATTGCAATTGTGTGAACTTGTCCCTTTTAACGTGCAGTTAGTTTGCCCGTCTTGTGACGGATAGGTGGCATGACAACACTAGCTTGTGGTAATTTTCTAATATTTTATTTCGTATTTCGTTTATTTATTTTTTTAATTTCACTCCTTTGTGAGGCTGAACCATTTTTAGTTTTTTTGGCTTTATTTTGACCTTTATTTTTCGTGAAGTTGGACGTGACACAATTTCTTACCGTACGCGTTTTCATATTAAAATGCGGTCTAAATCTGGCCGTTAGTTTAGTTTACGAGAAACCTTTAGATGCATAACAGCATGGTTCCTCGCTGAAAACTCCCCCACCAGAATGTTCACAAGAATTACAAACTTTAATTACTTAGTAGTAATTACTAATTAGTAAAGTTTACCGTGCAGCTTATTTTATTTTGCATCTATCGCCCACAAAGACCAACTAATAGGCCAAAAGCCTATTTAGGAATTTACTGACCAAGGTATCATGCAGGCCTTCATCTAATGGGCGCCCAATTTACTGCTTTTGTATGGTCAAGCCCACGTGTGTTGTGCGTAACAAGATTTCAGGTTTAGTTATTTTTGAATAAAACCTTATTTTCAGAGCCTGAAACTGGTATTTACAGTATCTTGGAATTAAAAAACTATTTTCAGAGGCTGTAGAAACAAGCAAACATATCACCTACATGGGAAACCCTCCAGTAAGTTTACTCTAGTGGTTTTATTTGAGCTGTTTCACCGGTTTTATAAATTTACGTTTCTTATATAACTTTTGTTTTCTTGTAGATGTTCGCATAATTTTAATGTGATAAAACATCTATCAAATTATCAGGTAAGTATAATTGGGGTGTTAGTTCCGGGGTAAACTCTTTTACCAGATTCTTTCCGGCCTGCGGGTTTTTTAACTAGCAGATGCGAATTTATATATGCGTTAAAACAGGATTTTCAGCCGACTGGTAATCTTTGGGTTTTTACATGACCAGTTAGTTTTTTTTATTATGCAGTTAAATCATGTTAAACTTTGGTAACCTTTGGGTTTTTACTGGAGCAGTAACTAATTATTTGCAGTTAAAACTTTTAATAATTTTTATTATAAGAGATCTTTCGTAAGATCTCTTAATTAACCTTTGGGTTTTTACACGAGCAGTTACTAATTTTAGGAGTTAAAATTTTGACTGAAGATCATCTGTCAACTTCAGTCATCTGTTAAGCTGTGGGTTTTTACACAAGCAGTTAACTAATTATGCGGGAAACAGGTTAACAGATAGCTGAAGCGCGTATAATTAGTTAACTGCTCGTGTTCAGCTATCTGTTAACCCGTTTTCCGCGTCTAGTTAACAGATTTTTTTATTAGATGGGAGTTGAAACTTGGAGTTGGTAAAGATCTTCAGTCATCTGTGGGTTTTTCAGGAGTTGACCTGTGGGTTTTACACGAGCAGTTTACCTTTAATATTTTTATTATACATGCGTTAAAATTTAATGCGTCGGATTTTTTTGTGTTATAGCCAAGGAAAGGCTGCCAGGGTTAATCCTTTTGCCAAGTTATTGCACAGACTAATAGTTCAAAAGTTTACTGAAAACTTGGAACATTGATACTATACTTGTGTATTTGGGATTTACTGGCAAGGATGGACCTTGGCGGCATTTCCCTTTTCGGAAACTTGACAGCCTCTATATTGACAATAGGGTTATAATACGGGTACAATAGGGGCATAGTGGTGGTAAATATTTATGTGAAAATTTAGTCTAGTATAAAAAAAAGTAAAATATAGTAAATAGTTTTATTTTCAGCCATCTGTCGACCTGTGGAAATACTAACCGTCGTACTGTAAAAGCGTTTAAAGTACCGTCTGTGGGTAAGTAGAAATAAACTAAACCACTCGATGCGATTTATGCAGATTTATGGAGTCTTACTAGCTTGTAGGCTATTCTGTTCCTCACTCCCCAACCATAAAATTCTAGCTATGCAAGTTCTAATTTTTGTTGTCCCGTTCCTTTTCCAAATTAAAAATACTGGCGTGATTTCTGCACTAGGGTCCTAGTTTTCTTTGCATTTAGTGTCCTGTCAGCAAGATTTGTACTTGTATACTTGTATAATGCAGTTTATAGGATATTGTTTCGCACAAATCTAATTTCAACACTTCATGCTTGTTTTTTTGTTTCAGGTTTGTCCCCGTCATAAGCCCTGTGCCACCCATTTCTTTTTTTCCCGTAATCGTCCAAATTTCATTTGTGCAATTTCACGGAGCAAGTAAAATATTTTTATAACCAGGAGATAAAAAAAATTGCAAGTAAAATAAATGTACTAAAATGTGCTAAAAAACAATTGCAAAAAAGTCTATACAAAACGTTGTAAATAAAACAAGATATATAATCCACTCATTGTGTTGAATTTTATTGGCCATACAGTTAAATCCAACATAGAGGCATGTATGTGTCAATTAACTTTTCGACGGTGTGTATTAGCTAGAACCTTTAAAAAAGCCTAGCGTTTAGCTTTCTTGGGTATTGCCGCGTGTTTTTGTCCTCCGGTTTGGTCACAAGTTTCTGGTTTGCATATACTTGCCGCAAACTGAGTAAGCTTTACTCGTTCATTCAGCGCACCTTGGGACTCTAGCTAATGTTACTACTTGCTAGGCCGTTGGTTGCAGTTGTGACATATAGTTATGCTTAAGGCGTCAAATTAAGCTTTCTTTAAAGTTCTAGCGGTGTCATTGGCTTTTTTCTGGGATAGGCGAAAACTAACCTCAATTGATGTTGCAAATATGCGAACCTTTCATTTTTCACCCAAGCAAAAGTAACATAACCTACAAAGAGTTCAGAAATGTACCTAGGGCAATACAAACATCTTTCTAGTAAAATCAGTAGAAATTGGCTTTCTATTGTGAGCTATAGTGAAACGTTCATTTCAAGAAGACTGGTAATATTAAAGGGTCTCGCTGTCCAAAATGTATTTATTTTTACGTGTTTGGCAGAGTCCAACAGGACCTAACTTGGTAGAGAAATGTGTGCGGCTTCATTCTACATTACATTTTTTGCATATTTGCTCTTCAATTAGTATTAGTATTTTACTGAGGTCTTGGGTTTAATTAATAGGTCGTTGTGCTGAAGTAAGTGTAGGTCTTCCGTTCCGTTAGCGTGTTCTGCAGAAGTTTATGCCGAACAACCTGGGAACTGAGGGCTAAAGATATTTCAAGTGACTGTAAAACCCGGGCTAAAATAGCTTATGTCTGGCGCTAAATAAAAATGGTGACCCCAACCTAAAAGGGCAGACCCATATTAGATAATGCACCCGTAAACTTGACGTTGTCATTAGTTTTAATACCCAAGAATCCTGCAACCCTTTGTACGGCAAAATGGGCCAAAATGGGCCAAAGTGGCAAGCTTTAAGTGTCCTCACTTACGTTGGACCATGTCCTTTAAATTTTTATTACTGCAAGTCAACTGCAAAACCACCCTCTACGCCTTGCAGCTGGCTTTGACAATGTGGAACTACTCCAGAATGGTTCGACCAATCTAGTATCTCTCGCTTGGGACCCCCAAAAACCTACGTGCCTCATAGCCACTCTTCCTTAGCAAATGTGTTTTGGACATGCGGTACGGATTTATAAACAAATTCACCGATCACGACGACGTGAAAGTACCCGTCTGCCACCTTAAAATCCAGCTCTGCATTGAGAAGGCATACTAGAGTTCCCGAAATAATGGCGCTTTGGTTCTGTTCAATCTATGCATAATTTTATGCAAAAATTCGCCTTTGGCAAATTTGCCTTTGTAGTCTCCATAGAAATGTGATACACAGCGGTGCTGATCGCGGCCTAAAACGCTTATAATCCTACATAAAGTTTTATTTGCTCTCATTAATAACGAATTGTTGGCGTTTAATTGTTGGGTCAAGTTGGGATTATATATTAAAACAAAAAGAGCTCGTTTCATGTTTAAAGTAAGGTTTAACGCGACGATCACATCCGCGTATTTACCACAGTTAAGGTCAACTGAGACGGTAGCTTCCTTCCTCGCAGTGAAAAACATAGCTACTGTCTCAATTGGCATTGCGCCTAATAGTCCAGCCACCGTGAACCCATTGATCGTGTCGTCAAAAACGGGAAGATTCTCGTATTTTAAAAGCACAATTTATAATTTTTCTAATAGTGTCTTCTAATTTTGCTTCGGCGATCTATTGGAATAATTTTAATTTTTACCGCATTAGTCTATATTAGATTTTAAATCTCGTGGTAATTACTAGAAAATTAGTAAATGTACAAACGTCATGATTATTGTACACGCAATGCATGATTTAGTGACGGGTCGTTAGTAAGGGAAAGACTAACGGTAAGGAAAAAGACCTTTGGGGCCGTACTTGATGTGGAGGTATATCTCTTAAGGTTTCACATGTTTTTAAGTGTTAAAATTCGATAGGTATGATTGGTTCATTCTACTTAGCTAAACGACATCGCCATCGCTAAACACCATACTTGTAGTGTACTTAGTTCAAGACCTAAAGATTACTATATAATCACTACTTAGAAAACCTGGAAATTTCGTTGAAATAAAAATGAAATACCAGTCCTGCAGTTTAGATGAACGGAAAGGAGACCACTTAGCCTATATTACACTAAATTATTGTACTAAACAGTACAGGAACACTGCGGTATGTGAAACCTTAAACATAAAAGTTCAACCTGTTTTGACCTTAAACATCAAACTGGCAGCGCAGCCCGCTATTTGTAATATGACAACCAGCAAAATGGGCAACGGACATTTTAGCTTTATCAGGGGAGATGACGCGTAGTTGAATTGTGGGCTCACCAGCATTGTTAGCATTTGCTTAATCTTCAGTCTACCCCATGCCTCCGGCGTTTGCTGATTGGGCATTGTTACACAAACAATATTTAAAACAATGCAAAACAATCAGGTCTTTTCTTTCAGAAAAGCCCTCATGGAAAGGGCACATCTACTACGGAGCAATACCTGTAAATGAGCTGAGAATCAGCTTTCTACGACAAATAGTTTGATCTGTAGAGAGCGTAGTAGAAACTTATCGTGCCAACATAAAGCCAAAAATCAAAATCACGATTCCAATAAGTCCAGTTCTCTGATGTGAGAAATCTGAAATTTAAAAAAATGGTATGTGTTGGCCAGTTCCACAAAGCTCACATACGCTACCAAATTTCGGTGGAAATGTTGAAAGTTGCTGGAGAAATTATGTATCAAAATTTCAGCTTTAACCTGGGAGACTTGAGGTCAAATCTTGACAGTAAAGGCTGCCTTACTGACATCAGTGTTCAAGCTAGGACGATACATGTTCAAGGACAAGAAAATTCACGATTAAGGCGCAGCCAGATGTGATACTTCCGCTTTGAAACCATGGATGGCAACCACCATTATGATTGAACATGGCCAGGCGTGCGGAATGCTAGAGAAACAGAGTAGGGTAAAACACGCACAGCTACACTTAACTGTGATACTCTTTGCAAAAGTTATCCTTGTACAGGCAAAAGTTTGAACTAATTTTCCAACAGCTGTAAGATTTTATAAATTGATCGTTGCATCGCTTTTGATGTATACAGCGTTTTCAACATTTGTGGCAATCTGCCTGCAATAGGCCTATGTATGGGGGAGTTTTAAAATTCAGCGGCTTGCGAGTCGCTTGGCAGCGGGGAACGCTTTCCCATTGAAATAACAAACGGCCAATCGTTTCCGCTTGCAAGCGACTCGCAAGCCGCTGATTTTTAAAACTCTCCTATCGTCGCTTTGTCGCAACCCACAAGACAAAGAGTGATTATGACAGGAGTGGATTATGTACGGTATTTCTCATGAATCTCATTCAGGCGAGAACCATGGGTGCCCGCCCTGTTTCTTGTTTTCAAAATTGTTGTGTTAATCTAAAATTGCTGTTATGTTCTTCATAGGGCATTACAATAACTTTGTAAAAATAAATAAATTTGTAAGAATGGCCTCTCGCGAATCTCATTCAGACGAGAACAGGAATGTTGGCGCCATGTTGGCATTGCCAGCTTCGGCCAAGCGCCGGAAGTATTACAGACTATGAAGGTTTGGAATGTCTTTTATTAGTACAGCTGCAACCCTTTGTTGCGTCTCTTGGTGTTTTTCCCCTCGATTTTCAACTAATCAACACTTATCCGTGCATTCTTTTCATCGATCAATTTAGCGAGTATGGTGTAAAGTCAACGTCAGTATTTCCTATTAAACAACACAATCCTGTTCATTTACCTCCAGTTTGACGCTAATCGCGAACCATACATTTGTGTCGCTAATTGCTAGATGGAAATAAAACGCATGGCATGGGAACGGAAGCGTCCGTTCACTTTCTGCATTTCCTCGGCTTGTGTGGCAAACTTATTTATGTTTCGGAAACGACCATGTAAAAAAAAAAAAAATAGTTTAATGTAGGGCCTGCCCGTGGCTCTGGTCTCTGTCGACTGGAACAGTCAATTTTGGTCTGTTGGTTCATTTGTGGTGTCCAAACCATGGCCAGTGGCATGAATAAGCTTGTTGTTCGTAACAGAGCGTGGTATTTTGCGGTTTGCGGGTTGCACCGAACGAAAATTTGGAGCATCTAGCGCAATCTACTTCTCTCTAGCACTTGGTCACAGCAAGCAAAGGAATGCACAAAGAAACAACTTTTAAACACAACAAACAAGCCATGTGCAAAATTTGGCACGTCCTCGTGCACCTGGAAAAGAGTTATGGAGATTAACAATATTACTGCCACTAGATGGCGCCACGGTAGAATTTAAAAATACTCTGGCGCCATCTAGTGGCATTAATATCGTTAATCTTTACAGATTGCTCACAGGTGCACGTGGACGTCCTAAATTTTTACTCGATAATTAAGGCGGCACGTGGCTTGTTTGTGTGTTTAAATGTAGGGCTTTACGTATTTCTTTGCTTGCTGCGAGAGAAAACTCTTTAGGGATAAAGACTGCAGACTCTAATTTAGTGGCAACCCACCTTTAAAGTTTAATGGAAGGGCTGGGGAAAAAGTAAAGGAAGTGTTTATTTTCGTTCTTTTCAGAGTTGTGGTGCCTCTATGACGACTTGTATAATACACGGCGATATATGATTGAAGTCCTCTCTCCAGCAAAACTAAAACTATTAATTTCTCCGTTTCTATTCAATATATTTCGACCATACTTGGCCAGACAGTAGATAGCATCTTTTCCCAAGTTTATACCAACTTTTATGCAATTCCGTGCAAGAGTAAACGTACGGAGCCACACGAAAATTTGAAAACTGTTCACTAATTGTTCGTGGTGGTGTTCTTGTTCTTGTTCTTGTGTGACGCGGTTTCAGAAAAAACTACTGCACCTACCTAAAATCTGAAACATGATCTAAGCCAGAAATTTCCCTGGGCTTCATCCTCACAGAGACCACATTTTCGATTGGTCCAGCCATTCCGGAGTTACAGGTCCCTGAACGATCATTTTGATTGCTATACATTGTTTTAACCATTGTGATTAGGGAACAATGCCACTCTGCAAACTCCATATCCATTCTTTGTGCACGTGGTGTGTCTTTGCTAAAAAGTCGATTGTTGAAGGGCACGCGTGTAGAAACCTTAATGTGACGGACCCCGTGGTGTTCTCTGTGGGCTGGAAGTTTTGGGTTACCCTGTAATTATTTTAGAATTAGCACTCCCCGATATAAAATATCGGTCTCAATAATCGGTATCGGTATCTAACGATACACAACCGATACTTCTTATCGATATAACATTAACTTATTAACTGCAACGGCCTTACAACATCCATTTATTATTATCAGAATAACATTAGCTTTAGCTTAGCAGACGACACTCAATGCACTTGGCCCCTGCCTCATGCACTTTAATTGCTGCCACATGTGGTCCCATCCAGATACTCAGTTAACATCAGTGGTCCGGCGCCTAAACCAATCAGCTCCTCCCTTAGCCTCAGCATCCAATCGCACATCGTCTGCTACACAAAAGAGCAGGATGCAGGCCCCTTTAAAACCCAGGGCCCTGCAGATTTTCACTCTCACTCCCCGACTTTTTGGACACCAATTGCTACCAGCCACTGAGCCCGAGGAGCCGGAATTCCCACAGCATTGTTCAGAGTTAAGTAATACCAGGAGCCAATAAAACGAGCCCCTCCGGGCCAATGTTCAGTTGTTCCTGGTAATACGCAGTGTCTCTAGTCCCGGATGGGCTGTAACTGTTTCAAGCCTATTTGGACGCGTATTCGTCTAGGGAAGCAAAAACACAAGAAAAAATAATTCATTCTTTCTTAAAATTAATGCAAAATACATCCTTGGTTCTTTAGTAGCCTTTATGCTTTATTTCTTTGTTGAAAATTTTTAAAAAGCTGGCGGTGCCTAGCGCTCTGCTCATTTACAATGCAACGGAGGTTCGCCATGCCAAGAGAACTGTAAGAAGCATATTTTCATGGGATAAAGAATTGCTGAAGTTCTAGCCTACAGGGCAGCGTCAAGTGACGTCATACTGCCTACGAGATAGCATCTGGAGGGCATAGCTACAAGGGGCACTAGATTAAAATGTAAGGGAAAACAACGGCATTTCTAGGAAAGACAGTGATTTGAGAGCGGATTTATTAGGCTTAAAAAAACGTTGTTTTCTCCAACAACAAAAATCACGCGTTATAGGCATAAGGAATCCAGTCTAATAGCATTGGCTTCAGTAAGACTCCCTTCTTTTTCCCCTCCAGTGCCCCTTCCAGCTAACCCAGTTACCGGCTCCACGATAGAGTTATACACAATAATACTACGTTATGTCACTACCCTATTGTTTCTACTTGAATTTCTTTCTTATTGGATTTTTTTTTTATCTGCTGTAACTTCGTCGGTATTCGTTCTCAAATACCGAATGACAGACTGTGCTCTTCCAACACATTCACATTGTAAATCATCAGCATTACCAGCCCACATTTACTCTTAGCGCCATCTGAAAACTCGTGTGGCGTAAATAAGTTTTCCGAAGCGCGCAATGAAATTTAGTAGACCATTATCGAAGGTAATAGATACTGTAAAATTAACAATATCGACGGACCATGCTCGAATATTTTCGTTATGGAACCACTTCCACAGCGGCTCCAAGCGCGTCCACCATCGATCTGTATATGTTGGTTGTACTACCTCCGTTGGCGTAATTGTAAATTAAGGTCGAAAATAAGATCAGTTTTTTTCAAATTTACCTAACCTAACCACATAACACCAGAAACCGCAATCAAAATCTTAAACTGTTCTAAACTTCACGCGCCGGAATCTAGATAGGCCGGCCATCTTGCTCGGAGCTTGTGCGGTAGTGGCACTGCCTACTCTACACACTGCCTGTTCAATCCCTGGAAATGCGTCTCCTGGAGTAGTACTGTCAACGCTCACTGGTCGCGCCACCTTCGTAGGGTTTCTTCCCCAGTTAGCAGCATGGCGTTGTGTGAATGTTGGCGTTTGTATGATTGAAATTGTTTGTTCTCTGGATTACAAACAGGGTAATTATATTGTCAACCCTCTATAAATTCTTGAAATGGTTTATGACACGATAAAACATTGAAAGAAAAGCCAAAATGTGCCATTATTTCTTTTTTCTTTGCAATTTAAGTCATCAAAAAAAAAGATGCAGCCACTTATATAATTATGGTGAATGTACAAATAAGTGCAAAGGAAAGTAGAAATTATGAAAAGTGCTACAAATTGCTTTAAAGCAGGGTTACAATTTAAAATTACACTTCTAAAAGCTCATGCCTGAAACGGCATATTAGAAAAAATGATTAAAAATTGATAACAAAATTTGACGTTCAGCTACAGTTTCTCTCGTTTTTTTTTTTTAAGATGGCGTACTGCTGCATTCCAAAATGTAATTCAAATAGTGTATGATAATATTAAAAAAAACTGAACATCAACACCATGACCTAATTACGGGGGGGGGGGGGGGGGGAAGGATGGGGGAAAATGTTGCGATAAATACGGGACTGCTGTTTTGTTTTTCGGTGTCGTTTGGAAATATCCCCTCCATAAAAAAATCATGTCATGACAAGACCCTAACACCGTACGTTTCAATATTTGTTTCATTATTTTCTTTTTTTCCGTACAGTTAAGTCTCTAAGTCATCCAAAAGTGATGCAGCCACTTGTTTAGTACTGATGACTGTATAAAAAAATGAAAAGGAAAGAAGAAATTATGAAAGCCTAGTTACTAGTGTAACACTAGTTAATACTTAAACTTTTCTTATGCTCCCTCCCCATCACCTTCCACTAATTGTATATTTTTTTGGCATGAAATCGTTTTCATAATACTTAGTATCTAGAGACAAAGTGACCAGTGATTACACAAAAAATAAAACAATGTCAAGTAGTAAATAAAAGTTAGCAAAGGATTTAGCAACACAATATAGGGTAAAATAATGTATCAGTCATACTCCCCTTCCCTGCAATAACATAATGGTAATACATTTGCACAACCCTTACCCCCCCCCCCCTTCCAGGCATTATGTAATTTGTGAACCGCTCCTCCAATAGGTACAGACGCTTGACGGATGACAGACTAGAGTGTGTCTTAAATTCATCGGTTTATTAATTGTTGAACTTCTTTGTTGGTGTTTAACTGATTGTTGCACTATTTACAATCATTATTATATGTCGCTATTGTTGAAATTAAGCGCCTTTTCCTGCCTGGAGTTTTCCAGCTATTGTCCCTCTCTCCACCGATCGTACCGATGACAGATTTCGGTTAACACTCGTTAAAACAAACAACAAAACAAAACCACTTTTTTAGGTTCCAGTGTCATTACTGCTCTCTTAAAACAGAAAACCCAAACTAAACTAAACCTTTTCAGGTTAAACCATACTGGTATTTTTTCGATGGTATATAGTACCATTGTATTTATTTTAACAATTTAAAACTGAAACTTTGCTCCACTCTTATTATCCACCACCACTTTGCACAATTATATCAATTAAAATCCCTGAAAACCTTTTCTGCCTTTCCAACGATGACACTTTTTTTTTCTGTGAAGAGCAGTCATAAAAAAAAATACAGTCATTGAAAAGGGAGAAAAAGGAATTATCTCCGTTACTTCTAGCAACGTTAATTGCCCTTGCTTTATTTTTGTTAGGCTATAACTTTATTTTTGTACTGGGAACGTATTTTTATTTCTTTTTTTTTTTAATTTAACGCCCAAGAAATCGTTATTTTCCCTATCGAGTGAGATAGGTGGTTTGGGTATCTCACTCTTGAGACCACTGATTTATATATGATCGCTTCCAAGGAGATTCCACTTCTTGTCAAACTCGGCTGTGAGCTGATGGTGCACCAAGCCCTCAATACTGTTGTAGATTTCATTAACAGAGTAGAACTGAAGTGAACTGTGAAGTAGAACTGTTAACTGTGTTCTTCCTGGTGGTTCAGGTGTGATTTTGTTTCTTGAAATGGCTTTGCAAAACCACTGTAATTGTCGTTTACCGGTTTTTGTTTTAAAAAAACCTCTGCTCTTTAACCCTTTCACTGCAGAATTATTTCTGGTAAAAAAATTTTTTAATTATCGGGGCAGCCAAAATGTTGGGAGGGGGTGACATAAAGCTGTATTGTAATTTGCAGTAGAAAGATCCAGACAGACCATGATTCACTCCAGAACGCGATACATTTCTGAACGATTGATTTAAAACAAGACAACGTCCCATAAATGCTAGGAAATGTAACGTCGTACCACTTGGAAACTTACATAAAAATCCGGTCTATGTGTTGGGAGCTTCTCTTCCTGAGTGCATATACTAGACTAAAGGCTTTGGTATTCATCTTACTTACGAATTTAAAATTTTCTACACATTGCAACATTATTGCGGCCAAAGCTAAATGGGTAGGCTACATGATAAAAACACTTAAAATACCAGGGCCACCTGGTATTGTTTCTGCCTTTATAAAAATATACATTACCTGATCTTTTGGCATTCTTCTCCCAATGCTGTTTACACTAGAGAGAGTTTTGGAGTCCTCATCGTGCCGCTACCCACTGCCCAGCCTCCGTCTATATAAGGCTTGTCGACGATCGATGCTTCATGTTTTGTTCCTCTGTGGTGTCCTCTTGGCGATATAGAGGGGAGGAGGGTGGGAAGAAGGCAATGTATATTTTTGAAAATGCAATAGAAACAAAAATCTGGTATTTGTGTTTCTACATGCCGTGAAAATAGACATTACCTGATATTTTAGCATTCCACAGACCGGTGGAATTTCAAAGGCGGTGGACACCAACTTGACGGAGCCCCCTTGGGTAACGCAAATCCCCAAAAAGTAAAAACTTCGCAATCGATTGAAAGGAGACTGGATGCAAGAGGGGATCGAATTGCTTAAAGGGATCAGAGTAACCGTTTGGCGGCCACAAAGGGACCGATACGGAAGAGTCGCTCGGCTTGAGCGGACATATCACGATGATAGTGAGATGTGAATACAGTAGGGCTGCGCCAATAAGCCGCTTCCATGATATCAGTAATAGGAACGTTACTGTGATGTGTCCAGGATGTCAAATAGCTCGCAACTCATGGGCAGTGACTCAAATGCCTTGGTCGGCACAATTGATGTCAAGAGAGCTATACGCGTGAAGAATTTCGGCTTCTGTGTTTTGGGCCCGAAAGGACGCACGTGGTGTCAGAGTCACTCCTGAAACAGAAACACAAAACAGTCCGCAGGTGTAGCTGAGAGTGCTTGTATTTCACTGCAACGAAGGCATAACGCTAAGGCAACAAGAAAAACGGTTTTGCAAGTCAAGTGGCTGAGGTGGCATGACGAGAACGGCTTGTATGGAGGAGAGAGAAGGGACGTGAGGACAACGGACAAATCGCAGTCTGGAAAGAGGCGTCGAACCCTCAAACGCTCGATCTCAAAGGACTTGATCAGACCCAAAATGCGAAAGTCATCCCGAAGTCCGAGACTGCCTGCTGCTTTGAAGACTGTATTGAGGGCAGAACGGTAAACCAAAATAGTGGATCCATGGAGACCATCTCGCCTAGGAACGATAAGAAGTCCGGAACAGAGAGACTGACTGGATTAATTTGCCGGGGAACACACCAACAAAACCATCATCGCCAATGGTTGTCATAGATTTTGTTGGTAGAGATTCGGACGGCTTTGGAGGCGATGCAGGAGGCTTGTTCTGTAGAAACACCTGTCGGTTCAAGTAATCGGACAGTAGTAGTACCCGTGTAGTCGTAGTGATTGCGGATGGTGGTGAAACACCACCCCTTCCCTTCCCTTCAGTAAGGATAGGAGGTCGAAGGAGACCGAAAGACAGCAGGCCGGTTCGGTTAGGAGATCGATGCTGCTGCGGGCCAGTCGGGCGCTATCATGATGAAGAGACCTGGCGTTCGAACAATTTTGCAGAGGGCCAGAGGATGAGGGTTGGGTGGAGGGAATAGGTGACAGAAGAGATGGTCCCAATTCAGGGTGAGGACGTCCACGCCCCAGGCTTGGCTGTCCGGAACCAGATTTTGGGGAAGTCTGGCATTGAGCATCGTTGCGAAGAGGTCTACCATCAGTCGGCCTCAAATGGTGAAAAGAGATTCACAGATGGATGTCTTGAGGGTCCATTCCCACGCGATGGGGGGGGGGGGGATCAATGGGATACAGCCGGCAATAACGTTGCGGTTGCCCGGAATGTGCATTGGAAGGAGGACCGTTTGGAGAGACATGCAGACAGTGAAGAATTACGTGAGTCTGTGAAGGGACGTGGATTTGGACGACTCGATTCGTAACGATGTGATGAAAGCGTTGGAGACCGAGAAGGACAGCACACAATTCGAGGATGTTTATGTGATCCAGGTCGACCGGGCCCCAAGTCCTGAAGGCTACTTGTCCTTCGATGTGAGCCCCCCCAACTCTGAAGGGTCTGTGAATAGATGAACACCGGGAAGGGGCTCATGCAGAGGGACCGTCTGTGTGAGATGGAGAACATCCATCCACCCAAACAGCATCGTGAATGGGAAGGTCGAGGATAGACAATGGGGAGGGCAAAGGACTCCTAGACTGTGCCGTCATAAATAAAGCGGAAGAGGTGCCAGGCAGAGGCATGAAGCGGAATGTGAAGGTAGGCGTCTGCAAGATCTATAGAAATCGTCCAATAGAGGGGCAAGAGAGAGTGGACTAAACATCGCGAATGAAACATAGCTAGGACAAAACATCGCATATTTAAAAAATTGAGAAATATAATTACGAGTCAGTTAACTGAGCTTAAAAGGCTATATTAAAAAAAACGAAGTCTGTGAATTAGGTAACTTGGAGATTAAAATTGTGTTAACACCACACAAGTAGGTTAGAGGCTAGCGGCTGTCGAAGTCTTCAATAATGGTTTTAATGCGTTATGCTGTTCTTGTACGATTTTCGAGGTGGGGAGCAATTACCAAACCACCTATCTCACTCTTGCCGAAAATAAAGGCTTGAATCATTTCTTCCTTGCTCTAACTCTACAGCATCGATGAATTTCCAGATGACTGGGGGTGACTACACTCATTCTTCACCCCCCCCCCCTCCCAATTGTAATAGCCGATCCCTTACTGATTTATTTCAATACAGTTTGCAAGAAAAATTGGAAGACAGTTTGGAAGACAAACCGCACACCACAAGACAAAAAAAAAAAACTAAGCATTTTCTTAAAAACAGGAATAAAAACTATAATTAATGTGAAAAACAGGGTTTCCAAAATTAAACGAAGCACGATTAAGAACTCGTGGAAAACAATGAAACAAATGCGAAACGCGTTTAATAAGTGTTGAATAACAATTATTTCTTGGACGATTTTAGCCCAGTAAAAAATTTAATTTAAGCAATAAGCGATGTTTTGTCCGCGATATTTAGTCAGACAATGTTTAGTACGGTTACCGTGAAAAATATCGGGAAAATCGTTCAAATGCCGGGACGTCACAAAAACAAAAAAAACAAAAAAAAAAATGTTCAACACCAGCGACACTCAATTCGGTTTCAAATGTAAACACTCTACGATACTGGCCGTTCGCTGTTACAGCAAAGCCAGCCTGAAAGTATATGCTTGCTTCGCTGAGGTTTCCAAGGCATTTGACAAAGTCTCGCATGACATCCCGGTTTAGGACCTCCGAACACACAGTACTAACATATCTGGTTAACATTGTATGCAACTGTTAAAACAGGCAATCAATGTCTGTACGTTGGGGTAACTACTACTCCTCCTGCTTTGCGGGAAAGTGCGGTGTTAGGCAGGACAGCCCCTTAGCTCCCGTTTCTTTTCTGCCTTGTGTTGGATGAAGTCGTCTGAGCTAAGTGGCTTCCTATGGGCTGCTGGGTCAGCGGAGATGCATTCATATTATTGCGTATGCTAATGATATTGTTATCCTGGCACCCAGTAAATGGGCTCTTCAGTTCTTTATGGACAGGCTGTGGTACAGGGCTGAGACAAAGGTCTGTCATTTAATGTTTTGAAATCGATCGGCATTATCTTTGCGATGGGGGATTCTGAGATTGTTGAACTTCTTTATCTGAATGGAACGAAAATAACGTGGGTCACTTCAGTAACCTATCGGAGGGTTGAGCAGAGCGGTAAACCTGTCAACATGGCAAATTCGGGTTGCAATATGTATGGAAAATTCGGGGAGAGATATGCAAGAAGGCAATGCTGTCCTGCAGATCTTGCTTCCTCTCCTGAGGAAGTGATAATGCGTGTGCCTCAGACCAGAGCCACATAACCATCAATCTTGCTGACGGTAACTTCCAGCCACGGGAACTTGCCCTGCTTTTACAACAGGCTACACTATGGAGTGCTACATAAAACTCCAACAACGCCTTTATTGTGGCTTGCAAAAAAAAAGAGGGATCTAATGACTGGGGTCACAGTCTGGGTGCAGTTGTTTCGGAAGTCTAATGTACCTTAAAAAATGATGCGCAATCTGACATACAGCTGCTGAGGTAAAGGGCTCACGATCACGATCAGGTCATTGCTGGGATGCAGGTTATGGCCTTTAAGTGTTTTTCGTGTTCACTTTTAATATATTGGCTATAAATACCCCAAATGTTTCTATGAAATCAATAATTTGTGTGTTTTAGCACGAAATTCCTGTCCAAATTTAATTTTGCGAGAACAAAGATCGAAGGAAATTTGTTGGAAAGGAGTTGAGTGCTAAAACGCACAAATTATAAATTTCATAGAAGCAAGATTGGGATTCGGTTTGAGAATTTTTGTTTTTCTTTCCGCAAAACGATTCTCTGGAGTAATTTAGTTTTGAGGCTTCAGTTTCAATTTACAAAGTAATTTTGATTCGCGATGTTTACTTGTCTGATGTTAGTGTAGGCTTGATGATATTTACTTCTGTTTGGCATACTGATACATTTCGTCAACCAACCTTTAATTTTGTTTGCTTCGGCGCAGGTGTTTTGTATTAGGCTGAAACAACATTTTAATGACGCCGATACGCGACGTTAAACATACCCGACCAAAAAACATCTTCGTGTTTCCGTAAAAAGCCATCAATTTATGAAAGTGACTTTGTTGCCCTAATACAGGCATAACTACTACCAACGCTGCAGAAAAACAGCTCCGTGTTTCTGTAAAAGTCTGATAATTAACGAAGTTGACATCTTTTCCCCAATATGGGCATAATGAGAGCGAAATTGCGTCGTCTAAGTGGTATATACTGTATAGATCTGTGGTTTTGTTTGTTGGCGACGATTAAAGCTTCAATCTGTAAAATTACCGAAGCAGATAGCTCTGGTGGTCTTTTCAGTGTAAGTTGGCATGGTGCTCGTTTTGCGGGAAGAAACAAAAATTCTCACTTCCATATCCCTCGTATAACTACCTAGTTTAAACAGATAAATGGGCAACAATTCCAGTTAGTTTTTTTTTTTTCAAGCTTTATTGGTCAGATTGCAAGTAAAATTCTTGGCTACCAACAGAATTAGTGTACAAGAGGACGTGACCTACTAACTACTTCACACCAAACGAAAAAAATAACATAAATAATCTATAAATAGGCTGAAACAGCTCTGTACAAATCTTGATCGTGAAGTGTGCGGAAATACTTGTGACTCAGCTTACCAAGAAGAAGCGGCAATTGACAAAAAAAAACAGCAATTATTCTTTGGCCACTAACCGGATACGGTCAGTCACCTGAGATCAAGGGGGTAAAGTGGAGGAACCTGACCGGTATTTGACAACCGGTTTGAAAATTGGCAGTGATGAAAACACTGAATTGACGATCCGGTTTTATTATCTGGACAAAACTCCAGAATACCAGGCTGGTAAGAGACATACAGACAGACGACAGACCCACGAACACGGAACTTGCATCGAATCAAATGGTGTTAGATAGTTCATTCACAAAAGGTGCAAATCTAGTCTTGATATATACACGTTACAGACACCAGAAGCCACACCTCATATCCAGCCATTCCAACACCACAAATGTAGGGTAACTAGCAGCAAGACTAATCAAGTCAAAATTGGCAAAGCAGCATCTTACAAAACCCCTCAACATTGGGCTGTAATTATCTGATAGTCGATTATAGTTGGAAAAGTAATATGATAAAGCCTTACGTGCAATTAATTAAATAAAACTTATAACTGAAGAATCAATCCTTGTCGCGTTGCTCTACATAAATGTAGAGTTTGAATTTTATCTTACAGTGTAATCCAAATAGTTTAATGTAAATGTAACAAAATCAGAACGGAATTTAATGTCAGAAAGCACAAGCATGATGGATCTAAACGTTAAACACCAATGGTTTTTTTGGAATATCGTTTCGTGTGTTTGAGCTTAACCATCTGAATTTATCACGCAAAAAAACCTGTTGAATTCTGAACAATTCAGAAGAATCCCTACTCGCAAAGCAAGACACCATCATTTTGTTTTTTTAACTTGCGTGAAACATTAAATCTGATTCTGTTCGCCTGCGTTTTTCCGCGAAAGCAAACGTCTTATCAAGACTTGTGTTACACCACACAAAACAATCATTTTTGCCTGTCTCAACCTTATACGTCTAGAATTGATTCACTGGGTAACCGCAGTACAACTTATTTATACAACCAAACAAATTACATTAGAAAAGAATTTCCATATAAGAACAAGACTTTCAACAACTATGTAGTGAATCAACAGCGGAATTAAAGTTGCAATGCTACATTTCTTTGCCAATTTCCATATTTTTTGGTCATGGTAAATTTTCATATTTCTACTTTTGCCTGTAAAACATCCAATAGAAAAAAAAAGCTAGTGCCACACCTACATTTAGACAATTACAGGAAAACATGACAGGGTCTTCTTCCAACTAAATTAAGTACAAAAACGGTATAAAACAAAATTAAAAATATAATGTCCAACAAACTACATATGGCGCGTGCGTTTACGGTAACTTGTGTGCACAGGCTTTGCTTATAACATTATATTGGGTACTAGGTATAATAATGGATGCGCTGATGATTAATTCCATAGGATTACAGCGTCAACTAATAGGCCTAAATATTATCAAGATGGCAGTAGAAACCTAAACTCCACCATCTACCCCTTTATCTGAGATAATGGAACGTCCCACGTAAAAGACACCATACATGCACTTAAGTCAATAATTGTGGGATCAAGAAGACATCAATTTCACACAAACAGCTCACACATCTTTACACATTTTATACATTTACTAAACGGAAAATTCTAATACTGCTCCATTTTCCCTTAAGTAAGTCATTGTCCATTAAATAAGATCTGAAGGCTTTTTTTTTTTTAAACTTTCTAATGCTAATAATACGCTTTCTCAGTCTTCAATAAACAATACACTGCTACTGGCAAATGTTACAAAAAGCTTTGCACAAATCTTCACTTTTAGTTTTTGCCATTGTGAAGAAATCTATCGCCTGTTGTTCGCAAGTTTATTTTAACATTTACAGTAGTTTAAAGAAAAAAATGTAACGTTCAAACAAAAATTTATATATAAAAAAAAAAGAAGCTGCGCGAGCATACAGCTCAGAAATAAGACGGAAATCTACAAACCGAGTTACAATTTGGAGAGGGGGCAGGAAAGACTTAAAAGGGGCTCAAATGCTAAAACTGTCAATTGCGAACAATAATAATTAACAGTGTTTTGCTTTAAGAATTCAGTGCATCAAAACTTGTTTCGTAATACTAAGTGCTTTAAAATGCACCATAATTAGTTAATTTTTATATCGAAGACATATGCGCTCTAATGGGCCGTGCAATTCATCAGCCTTGCAACATCGTTTCTTTCACAGGCAATGTCTGTCACACGAAAAAAAACCTACATCTTACAACATGACTGTCATGTAAGGAATTATGTTGGCCATCGTTAACACAAAGAGCAAAATCAGTAGATTGTCGTTTACTTTTATCCAAATCTCCTACAGACGCAATTCCTCTGTTGCAGGAATGACTCACAAAACATGCACGTACAAAATAACGTCAACAAATTAGAAAAAAAAAGCACACAAATTTAAGCCCTACTGTACATTACACATCACAAAATGCCCTATTTTATAATATAAAGACGTTAAAAAATGTGAAGTTCATCACAGACAAGGAACAGACAAAACATGGACAATAATTGCCATGTTGGACCCAACAGAAAGCACTCAGCCCCAACTAGCACAAGCCAGTCTGTATTCCATCAGCAAACTGGCGACATTTCAACTATTTGACAATAATGTGCGTAGACGTTTTTTTTTTTACTTTCATTTGTATAAGATTATTAAAAAAAAAAATTACTAATGTGGGTAGCCAAGTTGAAACACTTATCACCAAAAAATTACTTTCCAGTGCTATGTCTAAGATACTGACACCAAATAATAAAAACAAAACAAAAAAACAATTACAAAGATCTCGTAGAAAAAACTACCACTGACGTACGTTCTCAACTGTAACCGTGGATGACGTTCACACGGCAGTCGAAAGGGGTTGAGGAGGGAGGGCTGAAGGGACTTTGTGACTCTGCACAAACTTCGCAAGTACAACCCCTCCGCTTAATCTCATTGAATGTTTTGACAACAGCCATTTTTTTTTTCATTATGACGGAAACATCTGGCACAGCATCCTTTGGCAATGCATCCTGAGAAAAAATGTGTCGACAGAAGTGTTCGTAAAGAGCATCAAAAAATCTTCGTTACCATACGACGTCTGTGTTACCATTGACAATCGAATGACCATTTCATTAAAAAAATGGTAACATACGCCTTACTACTGTGCACTCGTTCAATTCAAGCACATCTCGAGGGCTGGCTCGATTTCCAAAGCATTCACAACGATTCCTCTTAGCATCACGTTGACGAATGTATTTACTACAACACGAAAGACCATCTAGGGAATAAGCAACAAGCTACGAAAAGGCAAGCGATTAAAGGAGTTGCTCTACTGGTACAACTAACCAACGCACTATGCAGTGAATGCTACTCTGACAATAGGCCTAACATTTTCACCAAGGCTGTATGAAACGTGACAAACATAACACTGCTGCCGAATACTCACGTCTATCCCAGCGTATTACCATATAAGCAATGAAGTTGATTATTCAATCTAACACTAACTTTACGAGTCCGTCGTTGGTTTGAGGTACTGTAAGTACGGTAATAAAACCACACCGTACCCCTAAATGTACAGCAGCATATATGGGACAAACTACCAAACATTATCTGAATCAAAATCTAGAACCATGAATGCAATACAATACTATTTACTTGCCTAGAAAGACTTTGTACAACATGTTGCAGCCCATAGTTTGGCACCAGTAGAGGATTACGGGACACGACAAGACAATTAGACAAGTATCAAGTAGGCCTGCCATTGTTGGCTTAAGACATATTGTACGGTCAGCGCAGATCACCGACAAATTTTTATTCGCGACAAGAAAAACGTAAAAGGCAGCTACCAAAGACACAGCAGTTCAGCAGTTTGTTAAAAAAAACTTCCATTCGTTAAAGATATGCCCTAAAAATGTATACATTAGGCCTAACAAGATTTAAAAGAAGTTTCTCGGTTATTAAACTTTTACAAAAATTTCCAACTTTTTCTTAATGGTAATATTTCACAGATTTTGAAGTTTCGTTGCACCATTTTCATCGCCTCGAAGCCATTCGTATGGGAAGTTATATAGTAAAAACCAATTTATATGAGGCTACACACAATTAAAAAAAATAATAAACCTCATCCCCGTCGATACTTGAGGAATCGGTGCCCAAGAACCATTTTTTTTACTTTGTTGGGCGTTATTAACAACATTTATGAGTCCAAAGGGGTAACCAGAGAACCAAATGTGAAGGTTACTTATTTTCCTGCCAGTCCCCCAAACCTGCAGTAACAAATATTACAATTTGTGATGTTGAACAAGTTTTAAATGTAATACTGTCCTTGTAAAGTCGCATAGCACCGATGCTAATTTTACCTATCCGACACAGAATTTTAAAATGTTACCCCCAATTTTTTTTATCCATGTTGTAGTTTTCTTCACAAGTCCAATAAATATTAAAATAAAAAAATTAAAGACAGTAACCAACAGTTGAAAGATAGTTTGGAAGATACTCAGCGCAAACCGTGTGTCGTAATGTCAAACGGTTCCAGCGTTATCAATATTTCAGCAAAAGCTGCCAATCGTGAGCCGATACTGACACAGTGCCACAAATATCGACAACCTATCCAGTACGGTATCGCCTTAGTACTTTGCTTTCAAGATTTGCGGTTTGCACCGTTTCAACTGTAACTAGTTCCTAAAATGAAATATAGGTGTGCTTTTAAACCAAAATTAGAAACACTTGTTTTTTTTTTTTCCTTTCCAATAATTCACTCGCACACACACAATCTATCAAAATGTTAGCACCCTGGAAGCTGAGGTATTTTACGCTAGTCTTGAGCCCATTTCTGATTTACTGACTACATGTTTGAACATATCGTTAAGCAAATTTTCAGATGACGGCGATTTTGTTGGGTATTCCAGATACCAGGATACAGTAGATTTAGTATGGTGAATTTATTGACAGAATGTTAGGGCAAATTTTAATCACCAGAACAGGATACAGTACCATGTTTCGTTGATTCAACGTATGGGCACTTTATTAGACCACTAAAAATTTGCACATTCATTTAACATCTAACGCTTATTCGAGACCCGACACTTTTTTAAGGCCCGGCGCTCATTCAAGGAAATTTGGTAAATTAAATGGCAGTCGGAACATAATCACTTCCTATATTCAAAAAGGATTGTAGTCCATCACAATTTGTAATTTTTCTCACTATCGGTTAAAAACATTGACAAAATTCTTAAGTCACATAAGTTTCACTGCAACTGGCTGTGTCTAATAGTTAATAATGTTTGCTTTGAGAAGCAATCTACAAATCAAGTAAATTTTGTCCCAAAATATGAAGAGATGTACTATAATTTACCATACAAATAGAATAAAAAATACATAAACTGTGATCCATCTGCACATTTGCCCACAAATGGAAAGATAATAAATGTAATTTTTAATCTGCCAAATACGCAACTATCGCACAGTGTGTTTAAAAACTCGCACAACATTTGTTTCAGAATAACATGTAATCCAAGCCTCGTTATTTTACAGTACGGAAAGGAAAAAAGGTGGTAAAGACAAGTCCCTTCACTGACCACATACCCCAACACCTATATTAAAAAGGTAAGTGTATTGTATCTTTGGTGACGACAAGAGGAGGGTGGATTACTGGCCAACAGATTAAAAAAAAATCAAAATACAACAGCCAACAATAAACAACAAGAGACTATTCCCAGGCCGGCAACACCTAAGGAGAAGGCCATAAAATGCAACCGGCTTATCTTGAAGCTACATCAACAACTACGGTTTGTTTGTGTGAGCAAAATAATGCGAGTTGTGACGGCCGCCACCACCACTACTATATGTGCTGATGGCACTGTATTCGTCAATGCATTCCTATAAACGAAGCAAACGGCAAAAGGGCCGCAAGCTCCGACGTAAAATGTCTTTATACAGCCACCAAACACATTCTCCTTTTCGCCTTCTATGTCTTGGGTTTGCAGTGCCACACACTAAGCTGCTTCGCATTTCTAAAAGTTCCCCCACACCGAGCTGCAGTCACTGTACACAATCTTCAGCTTGGTAATGTCTTACACACAAGCTTTGCATAGTGAAGTTTAGTTCATCTAACACTGCTTTACTCTTATCCCGTCACGACCACACAAGAAGCATTACACCAGGACAGTTCCACGAAATCAAGTTTTTTTGTTAATGGTACGTGGTGGTGGGGGCAGAAACTCGTGGTGGACATTATGGAATCGAAGACAACACCTATGAAACGATGATATGAAACAATGCATCCGAGATGAGATGAGACGATGGCAGTTGCCCGTGACAACATGATGCAGGCAGCAGAGCGATGTGCTGTTGGCCAAATGGCGGTGGTTTTTCAACCTCCTGTGGGGAGCTAAAACGCCGACAAACAGGAGTAACGGCCACTACTACTGCCTGATGCTGGATACCTTGGCAGCTCTATCCCTTAGAACCAGTCGGGACGAGACGAATGCAGGCATCTTCTGGTCGGTACCAGTAAAACTAACACTGAAGCGGAGCATGACAGCTAGGGATGATCTAATTTAATCCCATTGGTGGGGAGAAGGAGGCAGCTCTGAGGGATGAGCCACGCTCGAACTGAAAACATACAATCGGTAAAGTTGTAACGAATTTATGCAAACACAAAACATACTAACACAAAAGACATATACTAACAAACAAGATGCGTGGTCAGGATTCAGGACTGGCCTCGGGAAAACACAATATGCACTAACCAGACCAGAGAAGAAAGGCCAGGAAGCTTTGCCCCACGAGTGCAGTTGGTATAGCACCTGGTTAGTAAATTAAGGGTCCGGGGGTTTAAGTCCCAGTCTGGGCCGTTATCTTCTTTTTCTCTATTTCAGGATAGCATACAGTGTGTTCTCCTAAAGTTGGTCATGCTGACTGACTGATACAATGCAATGTTGCCATCAAATCCTTTTTTTTTAATACAAAATATTCAATAAAAGAGGAGGGGGGGGGAGTCCTAGTCAAAGCGAGATTCTAACAAAAGTCACAGAAACTTCTTCGTATATAAAAATTGCCTTCCTTTTCCCAGTTTTCCTTGAGGATACAATAAAAAAAATGCCAGATATTAAAAGCGCAGATTCCTAAAGAATAATAAGTTTTAATGATGCCAATTTATTTAACAATACGAGCTGTATCTTAATTTACATTTATGTTTCCAAAACTAATGGTTGTGCTAGAAGGAAGAGTGATTAACACGGCTGCAGGTCTGATTTAACCTTTTCGGGTCCACCCGTTCAACCCTTGGTTCAACTTCGATTGCGTACAACAGAGGTGTAATTCCAATTGAATTACATATTGTGGAACGTATATTTTTCGTTTATTTAATTCAATGACATCTTTTAATTACCTTAATTAACGTTTTTTTGGTAGTGTCCTCAAAACTGACACGAAATTGCTTTTGTTTGCTGAAAATAGCCCTTAAAATCAAGCTGCTCTGGCCCATACAGATCTCTAGTGAGACTATCACGTGATCTATGTGTGAGATCAGCTTGATTTTAAGTATCAACTGCCATTAATAGGCCTAAATGTTCAGTAAGACGGAGCCCCTAACGAATTCCTTAACGACGCAACCGTGTACGGTTGCCATCAGTCCATCTTGGTCGCATTCGAAAGCTGGGAAGCCCAGTTTCCTTGCCTGCAATGAAGGACATTATTAACTTCAACGTCACTGCCTTTATTTCTCGAATAACTGCTTCGTTTCAACGTCCATTTTGAAACTCCTTCAGTATCGCGAGGTCCGATTGGTTCGTCCGTGGCACGTGACCCTTGAACACATTGGGGCTCAGCCTCGTGTAACGTCAAGTCAAGCGAGTAAAGGTCATAACCGCTGGAACTAGTGCACATCTCTTGTGAACAGCCAGCCTGGAGACGCGATGGCCGCCAAAGACAGATCGCTTTCACGTTTCAACAATCATGAATACTGAGGAAATGAAACAACTTTCAACTATTTTATGGTATTAAAAACATCAATACAAGAGTTCGACAGCACATGTTTGTAGTCGAACTAAATTTGTTTCTGGTTGCAAAAATGTAATACGATGGTCCCAAATATATGTCTAGAATAATTTACATAGAATATAATATTACGTCTGCAATTTTTTATACCATAGACCGCTTAGTTATATTACTAAAATGTATTGTACTGAACTATGCAGATGTTTATGGCAACTATGTTTTAGCTATGTTCGTTTTTGGAGGAAACGACAAAAATGGTGCTGGGACCCGAAAGGGTTAAACAACGGATGCAACCTAGAATTTAATTTACTGCCTCCGGTCCATGCACGTATTGAAAAGAAAAGCTCTGGCTTTTACTTGTGTTCACTTCGACTGTGGTGTATTAAAGTGCCGAGGAGCTTCCTACCACGAGTACCAGATTGTGAGATATGAGTAGTTTACAAGTAAACTAATTCTAAAATACAGTAAAACTTCGATTATCCGAACTAATTGGGACCAAGGGTAGTTCGGATAATCGAAAATTCGGATAATCCGATTAATGTTAATAAACCAGCCGTACTGCATGCAAGGGGAAAATTACGGGTAAAACTGGTATTATTGACCTATAAACAACCTTTATTCATATTTTCAAGATTGCCATTCAGTTAAGTAATTGATAATGATTGCAATTGAACTATTTTGCTAATAAATAGTTTAATCAATTAAACTAAACTGGTACTGTACCGCAAATAATAAAATAAAAAATAAAAATAAAATCCCTATGAACGATCAATGTTGATTTGGTATAAATAATTCTATGCAGACAGTAATTCTTGCGGTAGGCCTAATCATAATATATATTTAAACCTGAATTAGTATTTTTTACGTCGTCAAACCTAACATTAAATTGCTTCTGTGTGATGAAAATAGCGCTTGGTTCAAGCGAACGGAGGCTAATTCATTAAACAAGCATCGGCCGGCCGCCATCTTGTCGCGTTTGCAATCTGGGAATCCCAGGGAATTCCCTTACCTGCTGCCATCAACGTCATTGCCTTTTTCTCCAATTAACTGCTCCGTTTCAAAAGCCATAGGCGCGTTCTGTAGTATCGCGACTCGCGAGCTCCGATTGGTTCATTTGTGGCACGTGGCATTGGGGCCAGTCATAATATGACGTCACGCGAAGCGAATCAAGGTCGCCCTCATTGGAACTAGCGTGAGCGCGTTCTTTGTGAATGGCCGGCTAGGAGACAATGAAGGTGGATCGTAACAGATTGCGGGAGCGCTATCGACGATCGGCAATATTTGAGGCCATGTAACAACTTTACTTGCACGGTAATAAAAATATAAAAAAAGATTTCGGCGTTGGTAAAAAATACTGTGGAAGAACAACCAGTGGCTGTTAGCATTCCAAGATTGCCTGGGTTCAGCAAGTATTGATATTTTCTTTAGGCCTACTCGGAGCTCGGAGTTTGCCGGTTTTCTTGGCCAAGGGCAGTTCGGATAATCAGGGTGTTCGGGTTTTATTGTATTGAATTTCTGCTAGTCTCTGACCGAGGAGGTAGTGCACAATCTACAATGAAAAACATAAAAGAGCCAAGTGCATGCGTTTGGTACTTTGGCGTAAAGATGTCGTGAAGGGGCTGTCAAATCTTAGCATTCGGTTTGATGCATGACGAGTATTGCACAAATTTAGTCCCACACCGGGTGTAAAGAATAATAGTAGAAAGGCAATTTTACTGATAAATATCTTTAGCCCTTAATTCTTGGCTTCATTTTCAACTTAAAGCAAAAAAGAACCACTAAAATCTATTGCTTCGTGTGTGACACTCGAAAAATTCGAGCATAGCAGACGACGCAATTTTACTCGAACTCTGCTTGTTGCTTGCTCCCCATACTCACACAACTCTAAAACGATGAAATGTGAAGACTTCACCTTTTTTTTTTTTTACCGATTTTGACATTCCAGTATACCAAATTCGTTGTCTTGACAAGAGCTTTCCAGTGGTGTAAATTAAAAACCATTAGCTCAAACCATTTTTAAGTTATACACTTAAAACCAAAAAACTATTTCGTATACAGTGACCCACAGTCAGTTAAGCAGCGTTTTAGTTGTTACATCACTACAAATTATTATCGTAACAAATTAAAAAGAATTTCGAACACAAATTCCAGACGAGGCGTTAGTGGCTTAGCCCCTTCCTATGCCTTTTCCGTATTTTGGCGAATAAACTTTTATTAAAACAAAATGAATAAATAAAAATTATTCTACTCTCACACTTTTCACATTTGTTTGCTCCTCTACTTGTTATTCTCCAATGTACCAATGTACCAACAATTAACATTTCTCAAAGTTGTTCGTTTCTAACTGATCTCTAATAAGAGCATCTTGGAATGCCGAAGGAAAATATAAATTTTCAGCAGTCTCCGAATTACTATTTAGATAGGAAAACACAAAACGGCTAATGACTCAGCTACTGGCAGTAAAATCGGACATGTTAAAATGTGAAATATGCTTAAATTGACCAAAATTATCTGTGGAACATCTTTTATGCATTATAGAACATAGAAGAATTTATATGTACAAGATTCATCACTGAGTACGTCCAGGTGGTTTTTCGTTAATTCACGTCTCAATTCTTTTCCCGATGACTACGTTTCCTTAACCTACAAAGCGACCCCCTCAAACGTTAAAGCAACCACGGTTCGTGTCACAGGTTAAACAGAACCCCACACCTCATGATTACAAATCTGCCAAAAGAACATACATTATTTCAACGGTAGCGTCAGAACAAATAGAAAAGAACAGAAACTTGAAAGAGAATACACATACAAGGAAGAGGAACACAAAAACAATCAGGTAGAGCCTCGCACGTCCTACTGGAACCCCGCCCGTCGTTCAGTAACCAAGATGCATGCAACGATAGCAGCAAACTAAGTCCAACATGTGGAAAGAAGCAGCCACTGAAGCTATTACAGTACACTCGTTACAACTTGGCTGTACCAATACTAACGCATAGGTAAGTCTGCCGAACAGCACTCCTTATTGTGCAGCTTGAACAAATATCTTTCTTCGTGAACTCGACCTTGATTCTAAATTCTCGTGCCGCAAATTTAAACCGTAGTGTAATAGTTTTTATCTATATTGGCACGTAATATTGTTAATCTACCCAAATTTTACAAGAGAGCCAAAACTCGTCATATGACGTCGTCTCCAGATGTTCTGGAAGGCCACAACTTCAAGTTCATTAGATTTTTGTGCTGCAGTGATGTCGTCATTTAAACAGCTTTGCCAAACGCTTGTGTGGTAACAACATAAGTCGTAAGATACCGTATTGGCCCGATATTCGTTAAAACTGCATCACTGTCTTGTACTCTCGTACAAATATACAACTTGACTAACTTTTGACACACTGAGCGCTACCCATTGGTGCTATTAAATCAGTAGCTAAAACGGATTTAGCAATTTAGCACAAATGATTTAGCAAAAACTAAAATGTACCCAAATATGAATCTTAAAAATGCTTTCGTCTTTTTGTAACATTTATGATCAATGAAAACGTTCGACAAAATATTAAAGGAAGGACCAAAGACTTAGAAGACGCACGCTTTCAGTGAGTGTTAAATTTTACTGTGTGCGCAACTCTGCAGTAAGGCAAATTTTTTCAAAACCAAAACGTATTATTCATTCCAGGTAGCTACACTAATAACACATAAGGCAAATTCAAGCCTCAATATCTATGCAAGAAATCGGAGATTCTCAGTGGACTAAAGAACTGTCATGACGAGTGTATTGTAATAGGTCTCCTATGACAGATGTGGTTAGCATGTTGCACATGCATCGATAAATAGATCGGAAATAAAAAAGGAAGTTTTCAGCCATCACCAAACCAAACAAAAAGTGCTTAAGCAACCAAACAGCCTAAATTTGGTAGCGCTATTGCGTTACAGGCCGGGGGAGCGCGGTTCCAGTCAGAAGGCGTGAGCTAGAGTGAGTGGTTGCTGTACCGGAGTGGAGGCGGCCGCAGAAGATGAGAGACCAGTCCAGGTGACTAGCCTACCTCGCAAAGCTCTTGAAGGCGGCCGACTGAGGATTGATGCACAGCGGAATTCGGTTGGAGTTGCGGTACTGCTCCATGATAAACTTGTGCAGGCGCTCTGCAAGATTCACAAAGCAAAAGTTAATGTCACCAACTGCAAGGTACAAAAAAAGTTAATAACAAGGTACACAGAGTAAAAGTTAGCTGCAAGGTCTAAAAACATTGTGAGGTTTACTTTGAAAGTTCTTCAACATTATCAACAAACTTACACAACACGCACAATTTTCAAAGTTCCAGGAAGAAACAGACTTTCTTCGCAAATTTTCAACAGTCCTACATGAGGCAACATACAAACGGCGTACTTGAGTAGGGGTGGGCAAGCTAATACCAAAGGCAACATGAAACCGCCAAATTTGAATTGTACCTAAGTGGTGACAACGAGGTAGCACGTGAAGGAAAGCCTGATGAAGACAGTCGACTGTGTTTACATCCACCAGGAAAATTTGCGAAGATAGACTGCGTTTCTTCCTGGAACTTTCAAAATTGTGCGTGTTGTGTAAAGTTTGTTGATAATAGCTGCATGGTATTCCAATGTAAATTAACTGTAAGGTACACAAAGCAAAAGTTAACCAAAAACAGGAAAGAAAAATTGACAAAATAGCTAACTAGGATAGCTCTTGGAAAAAAAGTTGAATTAAAAATGTGGCCGTTATCCTAAAAAAGTTGTACAAAAATCTGTTCAAACTTTCATTAAAAGCTTTGCTCCGTTCTGTAAAAGACGAATTATAACTACCAGTGTGAAGTTCAGGGAGTCTGGGGAACAAAAAAACCTAAAACGTACGTTTTTTTTTTGTTTTTAAGTATACAGTTTTTACTCAGTTTTCAGAATACAGCTAGTGACTGATCACAGGTTTTACCAGTTTGTTCATTCCTTTCCTTGCTTTTTCAGATGTTTTTCTGAAATTATTTAATTTCTATAAATCTCTTACTAATTTCTAAAGCCACACCGATACCAAGTTTACCGATCTGATACTGATTTCAGTTTAAAAATTTTGATGATACCGATACAGATATCCAAAATTAAATCCCTAATTTTTTTGTCAAAAAAAATAGCGTAGTTTTTTTCAAAAGTCCAATAATTATTAAAATAAAAAAGTTTTAAAATAGTAACCAACAGTTAAAAGATTGCTATGAAGATATTCGGTGATTTCTCAAGCAAAACGCCGCAAACCACATGTCGTAATCTTGAAAGGTTCTAGAGTAAACGATAGTTCCATGAAAGTTGCCAATATCACAAATATCTGCAACCAATCTTACCCAGTACCAGTGTCAGTGCTGTGTTACCAACTCTCTCGAATGTAAATCCAGTAGCATTCGTCACTTGCCACAAGACCCTAGAAAGCCATTGCCATTTCATTTTTTCTACTCTCCACGTACCGAATACGACTTGCATGATGTTTTTCTAATTTAAGCTTTTAAAAAAAAAGTGCATTATTTTCTTTAACCTCTTTAAATAAATTTTGTTATTGGAGACAGCTGTTCTATGGCGCCACAAACAGTTCGATTTTAGCTTGTATGGCTCCCAAGATATTCCTATTGAGTGGTGAGTTGCAACCGACATTGGAGAGGGTTGAGCCTTACTAATTTCATTACATCTAGCAAGCAAATTATGATCCGTTAGTTAAAGTGTCTATTCTATTTTCCTTGGATTTCCTAAACCATAAACTCAGCTAAAACACTCCAAAAAAAATACGGCAACAAAACTTTTCAGAATTCCCAGGATTTTCAGCCTGCTGGAATTTAACAGAATTTAATTTCTGGACTTTAAGAACTATTTTCAGTCCCTTGTATAAACCCTGTAATAAACAATTTACAGTTATACAGTTAACTCACCTTTCACTTGGTGTACGCTCGTCAAGTCCTTCTCAAAGGAGTCGTCAAAAGGTCCACAGGAAATTGGCTCGAAGTCTGTTGTGTACTGTCGCCCTGCAGAAGTATTGTGACAACAGCGGCACATGCACGAATGGTAGCGCAAGCGACCTTCATCCAGATAGGGATGCGAAAGTGCGTCAGTGCATGTAATGCGTTTGTCCTACAAATCAGAATAGTTTAGGCATCAGTAAAGCGGCAACAATCATAATTATTTTATTTGAAAGGATAAGTCTATGAAAAAATCAAAAATCAAATTCTGCCCGCCCGCAGATTTCTTTAAAAAGGCCAGAGCACCATGTTTTCTGTTTTTAAGTGGCCTTAGTAATTCCTGCAGAAAATTCTAAAAAACTTCTAAAGTGCAACAATTGCAGTACCGTAAATCGTGGATTAAACGCTCATGGGTTATGCAGTTAATTTGTTCAAAATAGGGGTTGGACTTTAAATCAAGCATTATCAATTTTCTAACCTTTCTGGACATCTATTACAGAAAATTCGAAGCTTTTGAACGATCTCTGAAAGACCAATTTTTACATCCTTTTAATTGTTGTGAAGAAGGGAGGAGGCTTAGGTGAGAGATGCCTTGTGCAGGTGCCACGAGCTAAAGGAAGAGTCTACTGTTACTACGGGGAGGGAGAAGGGGCCAGTAAACATAGCAAGGAGTACTATCTTAATTCACATCATGTAAGTTTTAACAGAAAACCGACAATTTGAAGGGTGGGCTTTACTCCACTATTTCATTATTTTGACTTTACATTTTATGGGGTGGGCTTTAGCTTCAACTAGGCTTTTAATACACGATTTACGGTAATTTGAAAGTAAAATGAAAGTAAAATGAGTCTGTCAGCATTCAGTATACTGATTTAAGGGTTGGATAAATACTGTACTCTCACAGTATCATGTGTTTACGTGTTTTTGAGATTCTTGCCTACACGTTCTCTCCTGGGCAATTGAAATTTTTCCGCAATTGGTTAATACTATACACATAAATATCATAAATAAGGCTGTACCATACACCAACTTTTTCGGCTGAACTAAACTAATCAAACAAAATTTAAGCAAGCAGAACACCGAACGAAAATGTAGTAAACCATTCAACTTTTAAAATAAAGTTTAAAATACCTCGGTTCACAAAGATTCGTACATTTATTAAAGTTCAAGTAGTTTAAGAAATGCAGGTATGTCCACAAGGGCTGATAAGATCACATACATAGTATGTACAAACTATTTCAGCATAAAGAGAGTTCCTGCTACATTACATTTTCCCTCATAACTTCTAAATGGTTACAACTTGTGATTTGGACCACCAGAATGCTGGCAAAATAACCTTCAAAATGGTGCAATCAAACATAAAAATCCATCGCAATACGTTCGGTTTAGTATTTTTCTTTTGAAGGCCGAACGGCAAACCGAACAACCTTTGTTCAGTCATGGTTGGTTCGGTTTTTTCAGTAAGGTACAGCCTTAATACTTAAGCCTTCATTTTCCCCTGTAGATACAGTTCTGCAATATTCAGTTAAATCTGACAAAGCTCGCGTTTTTACAGATTTGGAAGTGAAAAAAACCTTTTTTTCTTTGGTTAGATGAAAACGACTTACAGGATCAAAGACTAGCATCTGACAAAGTAGATGCACAGCCTCATGGGTTGCCTGGTTCGAGAGAGTGTACAATGCAGCCAATGAGGGTGGCTTGTGAGGCCGTCGCAGCATGTGCGCTCTTGCGCCATCGCAAGCATATTTCATGTCTTCCAAGGATGGCGACCCGAGAAGATCAATGATGAGATCCAACTGAAATTAAGAAAGTAACACGTTAATATAAAAAGTAAAGCTAGATTTTGTTGACACCCAACAACAAACATTCGCAAGACAACAAATGTAACGACTTGAGCCACGATAAACAAGAAGAGAGACGGGGAAAAGAATAAGAATAACCTCCCACCCTACAAAAAAAAAATTCCACAAGTGTGCACAGCCTTTGCATGGGTTGATTTTGTTGCTGCCTGCCATTGCAGCAAAAAATATTACCAATGCTGTCACCATTTTTTTAACACACCTCTGTTTGGAGCTATGTAAGCTTTTGTTTACTTAAAGACCATTAACTTATCATGAACAGGAGCCTGTTGGCTTAACCAAACCAAGTAGCATGCGCAGTCTACTAATACCTACAGTTCCTCTTTCATTCAGCTTGAAAACACTTCAGGGGGAAATCAAGAGGGAGAGGGACTTGTAAACGTGTTGCTGTCCAGCTGACCCTGGTATTCGCTCTGCCATCTTGGTAACCAGTTACCGAACTAGCCGCATTTACATTGCCAGGCTTTACAGACAACTGAACTGTTCAGGGTTTGCACAGAAACATTTATACGAATATCCAGGTGTTTCCAGGACTTGTCAGTCATAATACCCCGAGTGCTTCTATGAAATCGTTAATTTGTGCATTTTACCATGAAACTCCTTTCCAGACTTACTCTGCTAGAACGCACAAATTATAGATTTTGTAAACGCTCAGGTGGTATTTGGTGTGAGAAATTTTTTTTCACAAAACAATTCTTACTAGATTCGACATCACATTTTATTTACGAAAAAGATCGTTGCAGTACATACTGTGAAATCAGCAATTTAAACAATCACCAAAATAGGAACCTCTGTACACTTTCGCAACATTGACAAACACTTTGTCTTGCAAATTTAAGACGCCATACAGGTGTCTTCAGATCGGCGTCAACTGTCAAGGCTTATTGGGACTTCCTACAACATTTAATATCAATTAACATTTAACATTTATTTCTGCGTTGTTATTTCATATTAAGTAGGCCTGAACTTCATTTTAGGCCGCTGATTCACCAAGTAACACATATCTTGACGTCCAATGTTTCAAGAAAGTGACGTCATTGTCCTGATATGGGCACAACTCGATGCAAGCAAACAGCTTGCTGTAAGCGAGATATAATGTCACTGACAAATCTGTGGTTTGTTTGTCAGTGACCAATCAGTGACGAGTAAAGCTTAGATGTATAATTACTGACACAAAAAGGTCCAGTGTGGTCTTTTCAGTGTAAGCCGAGCATGGCAGTCGTTTTGCGAAAAGAAAACAAAATTCTCACCAAATCGCTTCTGTCTTGCCTGACATTGTATCTCAAGTTGGCCTTGTCTGCTAATAATCTATATATATAATACGCTTAGGTTGGGCAAGCAAATTCATCATTATTATGCACTACAATGAAAGAGGGCGAGCGACCGACAATGTCAAACAAACAGATGTGGCCTATAACAACCGACATATTACATTAATAAAGCTAGCTCTTAAGAGCCGACTTGAAGAGTTTCAAAGTTGGTTGAGTAACAATCACTGCATGCACAACCGTTGTTGGATTTGTTGGGCTTGGTATCAGAACAGAGAAACGTCCTCCATCGAAAATAAACATTTACTTCCATAACACAAATCAGCAGGGGTTCGAAGAGGGAGCAGAGATGGGGATATTCAGACCACACAATAGGGGAAACCGGGGCCCACTACAGTGTTACGCTCAGGTATGCGGGAACCAGCTAGCCGGCGTATGTTATGCCGGGGGTACAGCTAGTTTCTTTTATTATACCTCACCGTCAAATTTAGGAAATTCACCTTCCGAATTTAATTATTTTAGGCCGGGAAAAAAAAATAAGTTGGTTCTCGGGCATTTCGAAAGTCGAAAAAGGACCAGGCCACCCGGCTTTTTATTTTATTATTTATTTTCAAAATGCTATGAAAATGCTCAACATTTTTCTTTAACTTTTAAGCAGTATGAACGTATATATACGTCCAAAAAAAAAGAATCATCCCAAACACAGTAACGACGTATATATACGTCGAAGCTTTGAAGGTAAACTATGGGTCGAAAAACGCAATTTTCCGTCAAAATATCGAAATGCGAAACGCTGAAATTCCTGTCATGTTGTGCATCGATTTCTGTAAAAAAAAAAAACCGTTGTAACCAATATCTACAATTTTATTAAAAGCACTTTAGTTGAGTGTAGACTCACTAAAAACTGCAAAAATGTGTTTCTCATTCTTTTTTCCTAAGTCAAAAAGCAGAAAATTGGTCTTTTTGATCAGCGGTAGCGGTCGAAGCATTTGACTGGGCGCTGCCATCTTGTATTAGTAGTAAAGCTGGAATCCCTTCAATCTAGGCCTCTCAACTTATTTTCTCGATGGCCGTTTGGCATTGGCCAATCGGGCGAAGTGTAGTAGGCCGTTTCTGGCCATTTCAAGCTAACTTTCCAAAGCATTTTAAAATCGCGTTCCGTTATTGGCTGGTTGGTACCACGTGACCGATTTGCGTAATCTCATTGGCTGATGCGCGATTTCAACATGGATGCCGCCGATCGCTTCGGATTTCACGTGAGCGCTTGAGATTGAGAGCACTTGTGTTTTAGTTAGTCATTACAAATCACAAGAAAGATGATGTTTCACAGCATTAAAAAATTAAATCAGCAGCCACGATGCAAAACTAAAATGGAAATGGAGCGTATAAACCTTCTTGCTATTGCTTATCAGGTGGGAACAAGTTCGAACAACGATTTTTAGCTTAACGCCGACTTTCGGACGCGTTTTGTCAACACGGAGATTTTCGATTTCATTTGGCTACTGCCCGTAATTAAAAAAAACAACGGTTCTCCGACACTATTAAAGCCATTTGTCAGATTTTTTCTGTGCATTTTAATGAATATCTGTTGCGTGCGTGTAATAAGTTTGAAATAATTGTGTCCAATAGTTTTCGCAAGAATAAATATTTCGTTAGTGCCTCACTCCACGGGTAACGACGTAAGACGAATGGAATAAAAAGCCTTTGACCCGCATGATTTTTGGGGACGCGCCCGCGCCCGAGAACCGAACAATTTTTTTTCCCCGGCCTTAATAAAATATCGGTTTGGTTCCAGACTTTTAGTGTTTTACCGATTCATAACATAACCAATGGTTACCCACCACCCACCAGTACATGCAACATGACAACCTACAAATGACGCCACAAAATATCCTTTCAAGACGATGCAAGTTTTATGAATTTTAAAGGAACGAGTGAAGTGCTCAATAATGAAGGAAACTTCCCTTAACAGACACCAGCAACCTAACAGTGAATTTGTGCCTGACAAATGTGTAAACACTGACCGGCCAAGAATCTTATCTCATTTTAAACTGCGACTTGACTAACAGTTATCTGTGCATGACATGATATAGGTGATCATCTAAAGAAAAATGTTACAAATTTTCACACTGTGTCACAATATTACATGATTAAGCACCAACTGTGCATCTGGCTTTCTTTAATCTATACAAATAACCCGCTGTCCCAATTATTGAGGTTTTTACCTGTTGGATGGGGCTTTGAGCTTGAAAAAGGATTCTCCTTCCCAACAACTCGGCAAAGATGCAACCGACAGACCAGATGTCAACGGCCGACGTGTAATGTTTGGCTCCCATCAGAATCTCTGGCGCACGATAATACTGTGTCACTACTTCTTGTGTCATGTGTCGGTTCTCGTCCGGCTCCTCCACTCTCGCCAAACCAAAATCACAAATCTAAAAGACACACAAGACAAAGTGTTACAATCTATTGTTTTGAAAACATCTAATGAAATCAAGCTTTCAGCCTTGTTCCCGGCCGAAGGTGTTGCTGATAATGTTTGCTTTACATATTTTTAATTTCTTTAGTACAAGAATTGTTACCACAGAAGCTTCGAAGCGCAAGGTTTGTTGTACAAAACGAAACTCACTTTCCTACATATTAGGCCAAATTGTGGAATTGGGAACTTTTGAATAGATTTCCAATATGTGCATATTTTGGATTAGACGTGCACAATTCCGATACATTCTTCATGAAAGTGGATATCCGCAAGGCATTATTGTATGAAAACACATCGGTTGCCAGCAACTACTGACACAGTCAATCTCAGTCGTGTTTGCTTTGATCCTTCTTTTAATACTTGAAAAGGAACCGTTTAAAAAAAATACCTACGGCTGTACTGATACCAACTTTACTGATCCAAAAGTCAATTCTCAGAATTATGCTAATACCGGTACCGATATTCAAAACTCACTCTTTGTATGTTACCTACCAGTGTAATGTGTAGCTTTCAAATAAATATAAAATTATAAAATTCTCAAATGAGAGTTTGAACCAAGTCCGAAGCACATAAACCGATGGGAGTCGGACCATGCCCAACTTTGCTAACAACAGAACAGGTCGGAATAGGCTGAGCCTGAACACAATTTACAGTTTGCCCCAACATCCGAAAATAAAATTTACCCGTTTTTCACCCAAAAAAATAGTTTGATACCTTGAACAACTTGGTGTCTGAAAATGTTTAGAAGAACAAGAACAGGCGGATATTGCACAACTTTCTGATCTGAATTTGTCCAAGTGCGTCAATTTTATCGCATACCTTCGTCGAACATTACTAGTGTTTTAATTTTAAAGTCACAATTACTACATTTAACTACATGCAGGACATTAATCACATGAAGTTTTAAGGAGGATGCATGAAACAATTTCCCAAGCAAAAAATCCAGTGGTTGAAATATTTTAACGTAAAAAAAGCTTCTACACAGTAAATAGAACATCGACCAACCTAAGTCGATGCGCAAGCGAATGTAAGGATCGGATGGCATACTAGGCATTGTTGGGGGAATGCACTAGAATTAAATCTGGTGGAGAAGCCACTAATAGCTTTCAAGTTTTACTGTTGGGCATTTGAGCATTAAATAAGCAATTTAAGCCACTACTAAAGGGATATATTTTGGAGATAGTAAAAAAAAAACTAACTGTAAAAATAAGGGCTTAGAGGCCGTATCCCAACTCCTCCCCGATCTCCTTTTCGTTGTGCTAGAATTACTTCAATTGACTGACTGAACACTTTTTCCCAGCCCATTTTTGGGGCAAGGCTTCGTTTGGCCCTCAGAAATCAATGGTCGCAATCACCGCCTTTGCTAGTTCCTCACATACGCGGACTTTCCTTTACCAAGTCACGGTGTGTCGCCTTGCGCAGATGCCGCACACAGTCGGGAAGGAGCCGCGAAGAAGTTGGTGTTTTACTCATGTTCAAAAATAAATTTAATCATTGTGCATGTGGAAAGTTTATTTAAACTAAATATTTTAAAAAGCAATACTTTGAACCGGACACATCTATCGAGTTTTGCCACTAGCCAGGACCAGGTTGAACCAAACCCCAACTATATTTAGCTCGGTGAATGCGGCCACCTTTCACCAACAAAATAAACATACTTTGCAAAGGATTCCACATGAAACAAACTTTCGTGGTTCCACGTGGCAGCAATCATGGCTCACCCTACTAACGACATGCAATATTAACAAGTTGGTGACAATGTTTTCAATAATTCTTACCTTGAGCACGCAGTTGCTATTGACAAGTAAATTGCCAGGTTTGATATCCCGGTGAAGGATGTGAGCCGAATGTAGATATTTCAATCCTTTTAAAGAAAAAAAGAAGAAAAACATGCAAAATTAAAATTGAATACAGATTGATCAAAGATGATTTACTGGGTGAAGTAAGTGTTGAGCCATTTCATATTGTGTACAAAATTCCAACCCTTGGAAAATTAATTCCAGTTTACAATTTTATTTGCTTTTTTTAATAGTCTTGATGGTTAACTGAATACAAATTAAACTAAAAATCTTGAAAGTTAAATAAACAAAGGTTTAAACTTATTTCAGTTGCCTTTTGGACTTTTCAGTAAGGTGTGTATCCCGTACTGGGTTAGTCCAGCAAGACAGACACAACAGCCGCTGTTCTCATTTTTGCAATGGCTAACTCGCTGTGACATCGCAAGAGCCGTCGTGTTTAGTATACATATACTTATTAACCTTAAAGGACAATTACATCCATTTTGACATGCATGCTTTACTTTTGGAGCATTTACACAATAACTAAACACAAGAATTGCGGTAAGAATACGTTACGTACGTCCGATACAACAATTTAATTATTGCATCACCAAAACAGGAAGCGGAGACCGCCATTTGTTTTGCTGGAACGCGCAGAAATTAATGCCGACAGATGTCACTCTTCGATTTCGACTCGCAGCCGATTGAGATAGCTCTATTGGCTGCGAGAGCTCAAGCGTCAGACGGCCTTAGCTGGCCACTACAACTGTCAGCCAGCTAGGGCCGTCAGAGCTCTCAGGGCCGCAGACACTCGAGCTCTCACAGCCAATAGAGCTATCTCAATCGGCTGCGAGTCAAAATCGAAGAGTGACATCAGTCGGCACTAATTTCTGCGCGTTCCAGCAAAACAATGGCGGTCCATGTCGTGTTTTGGTGATGCAATAATTAAATTGTTGTATCGGGACGTACGTAACGTATTCTTACCGCAATTCTTGTGTTTAGTTATTGTGTAAATGATCCAAAAGTAAAGCATGCATGTCAAAATGGATCTAATTGCCCTTTAAGCAAGCGCATATGACATGCCATCTTATAATCTTGATGGAAGTTAAAAATGTCGTCGCACTAACTTTGAAATACAGGAATCATCCTCATAACACAGAATACGTACAATTTCAAATAAATAAAGATATCTGTACCAAGATCTTCTGAAAATTTTCGACTGTGAATACTCTGGAGATGTTAGGGCTCACACGACAGTCTTCTTCAGGCAAAAAACTGATAAATCTCGTCACTGTGTCATGTTCAATCGTCGTAACGATCGTCTGCGTTTTGAATCGGCGGCCAGTCTTGGAATACAGTTTCTGCTCCGTAGTGAGTTTAATGACAGCTGCACGAGTAGTGGAGAACCGGGCTTGCAGGTGGTGGAGGCTACGCTCGGCTATCGAATCAAAAAGCAGACAATCGTAATGACGATTGACATTAACATAGTGACGTGATTTTTCTGTTTTTGGTTGAAGACGACTGGTGTCTGAGCCCCAATATCTCTAGAGTATTGACAGTCGAAAATTTGCAGAAAATATTGGTACAGATATCTTATTTATTTGAAATTGTACGTATACTGTGCTACGAAGATGACGGAAGTTACTTGAACACAAAAAAAAACATGGAGGAAAGTTCTATTAAGAATTTTGGTGCATACATTTCAAGCTATCTTGACTTGGCATTTTCTTCCAAAAAGCTGAAAACAGCCACACCTAATTCTACTGCACCACGGCAGTAAACAGTATAGGAAACATAATTTATAACCGTTACTTTTTTTTTTTAAACAATGTCACAACCGAAACAAAATCAAAATGTTTTCCAAAAACTTTCCACCATGCTTAAAAAGAATGAGCATCTCAAGAAGCAGAATGATATAAAGCGTGATGGGGCAAAGCACGAAAATTTGAATTCTGAAATCTCCTGAAATGAGAATTTTTATTTCTGGTGTTTGCGAACTTCTGAAAAAGTATTACAGACAGCCACTTACACAAAACCAAAAATAGTCCAAGTTCCACTACTCAAATTACAAATTTTCGACTATCTGTAGTGATAGTTTTCTTCAGGCAAGAAAGTTCGTTGGTGATTGTTGTGCAAGTCTCATGACTCTTGCCTGACGAAACAGACAGAGATAGTCGAAAATTTGCAGGGTTGAGTAGCGGAATTTAGACGATTTTTGGTTATGCGTAAGTGTCTGTCTGTAATATCAACTTCACCCAAAGTAAATTTGCCAAATTGACGGTACTTTTGGGTCTGAAGAAGGTGAATGGAACCGAGATAACCTTCAACGAAAATTCAAGTTAAACATTAGTGTATGTTCTTCGCTGTTGGTTTTAGAGTATTATTTTTTTCTGAAAAAGTGTTCTACAGACTACATACCTCGAAGTAGTTGGTAGAGAAAAACTTTGACATGATCAGACGTGAGCGGCTGAGGAGAAACTATAATCTTGTGGAGATCACTTTGCATCAGTTCGGTGACAACGTAACTAAATTATGGTTAAGGAAAAAATAAAAGTACCACACAACTAAACACTCTTATAGTGTAAATATGTATTTGCCGGGCTGAGTTAAGTTGAAACTGATCAAGCTGGAGCTGTCTGTCACTGGGTCTGTGAAAACGGATTTGAAGTTTTCGAAGCTCTTCCTGTTGCGTTTCTTCATCATCATGTGATGTGCGATCTCCATGGTGCTCTTTTCTTTACGTGCTGGGCCAACAGATTTAACTTCACCAGTTTCAACTCGATTTGTAACAGGGGTGTGCGACTCAAACTTTTTCACGTCGAGTCAAGTGCAGGTTGGAAGTACAGAATCGAGTGAGTTCGAGCTTTGAAAATGATGTAGGTCCTTATAATTAAATACTTTTTTCCTGTGCCAGTATCAAAAACACTACACATGACAATACTATATTTATGCATCTTACGAAAACTGAACATGAGTGATATACAAATTCTTTGTTGAAATCAGGCGTTCGATTTATGCATACATGTAATGTGGATTTACGCATGCATACAAGTGTAGGGAGGGTGAGTGAGAAATGAGGAGGAAAGCAATTCGAGCTCTTCCCACTCCGGCTCGATGTGTTGTTTCATTATAGCGGAGAAGTTGTCTCACTATAAATTTGGCACCCGAACAGGGACTAGAACCCTGGACTGTTACATCCCCTTACATACAATGGAATTTACTGTATAACTATAAAACTACATGACACATTTCTTATACTTTAAAACATGAATTCTATAGAATTTAAGTGAAGTTTTGCTGCACAAGCGAAAACAAATCGTTGCTGTGTCTTCAGAAACAGATGTGAAAAGAATCAGTACGTGTTTTGTCTGAAATCAAAATCGTATTGAGGCCTCAACGCCAAGAGCAAGTAAGGTTTGCATAATTGATCATTTGTATGCATGTTCAGACTAGTGTCATACTCTTTAGGATTCCAGAAATTTCGATGTATATATCACACGAGGCACTCAGTCAATGTTTCATATGTAAAACATTTTGTACGCACTTATTAGGGGACAAACAAATCTGTCATTGGAATAAATTTGAAACTGACTACAATCGTCAATAAAATCTTCACCACTAACTTTACTCATTATCAAAAAGAAGACCCTCCTTAGTTTTGCAAATTTTCGACAAAAAATCGTCTGTCTTCTTAAGGACCGAATTACATCTTCTATTACTTTGACTTCAACACTTTTCCACGTTTGAATTGGCGCGTGAACGTAGCCTCCGAAAATAACAAGGCTGCATCAAATTGCTTTTTCTCTTCCACTCACGTTGAAGAACTGCATCCAGTTCGCGGCCGACCTTCACGAATGTGAATTGTGTCGCACTCGCCACGTGGCCGGCAGACATTGAAATACACTTGCCATTGTTCATTATCTGCTCGCCATGTGGAAACAATTTTAGTAGTTGTGCTGCTACTTTTAAATGCTTAAGTATTATTTCCATTAACGTAACTCTCTAATCAGCTAAGTGGCTAGCAACAGTATTTGCACACTTGTTTGGAGAGCCTGTGTAATTCTGCACGCAATGCCACAAACCGCTTGTTTCTAGCTAGTAAGGTTCCCCCAAGATATGACAATTTAAGCGTCAGGGTTTGTTAAATCAGTCGCCATTTTAGTGAGTAGCTCTAAAAACCAAGTCGCCAACTGTTGAATTTTCCTCGCCATTTGGCGAATGGCGACCGACACTGGTGAAGGTTGCTCGCGGCTGAACCGTTTATGCTTATGTTGAGGGTTGTGGGCCTGCCTTACTGTTGCCCCCCCCCCAAAAAAAATATTTAAAAAAACGCAGAACAACTTTTTTTTAACACTAGCACTTCTGTAGGGAAATTAATTTGCTAAACCAACAAAATGAATTGAGACAAAAGAGAAACTAAATTTGCCCATCAGCAACTTAACCTCAGTAATTTGATTTGGTCTTGAGGGGGAGGGGGGTAGTTTATAAGCCCTTCAACCCATGGTAACCCTGTCAACAACTTACAAATGTAATACCCCCATATCAACAGTCTACTTTTCATACAGTTCTGATTTAAATAAGTTGTACTATCTGTCTTTTCAGACCATGCAACGGCCAACGAAGCCAGACCTCCATGACCAGCGGTTCTCATTGTCATATAAAGGGGCATCCTGTATTCAATAGCCATGTGGCTGACCTGGATTTACTGGCTTGGCTAGATTGAATTTCAAATTTGGTCTCGTTTCTTTGTTCAGCCACCAGGTTGAGTCACTCTTCTGTGACTACCGCTTCCTGTCTTACTTGTCAAACATGGGACGGTGAAAAAGTCGTCATATGGCGGGGGGTTGAGACTTAAGGGAGTTGCTTCATGTTTTGGGAGGACGGTTTGGAAGGCTAAATAACGCCAAATCCATGTGTTAGTTCTATCTCCTCGAATTATGCTGATTATGGTAAAAATGGTTTAAAATTGTGCCCATCCAGCTACAAGTGACGGCTATCAGTGTCATTACCTCTTCATGACGACCTTCACTAAGTATTTCTAATTAATTAGCCTACTCACAGAAATTATGGGAATGGTATTGGGCTATATTAATGAAAGATAATATGAATTACTGGTGCAGTTTTATACCTATGAGAATAACGGAAAAAAATCAAATAAGTTTTCGTCCCGAAAACTGCAGGTAACATACCATCCAGATAATTAGTCAAACGCATGCAAGGCTCGACTTCTACCACGGAACTTGACAATTTTGGGGCTGCTGACAAGGTAGTTTTAAACAGAAAGTTCTGAGGGTACTACTTAAAAGCACAAATCTCCCTTAAATTCTTTAAGATCGGAGAAACGATCGTCATTGCCTACGATACAAAGAATGAAAAATGAATATAATAAGCTTATGTTTTTATGTTGAACTAACCCCGCGACAAGAATTGAAGCATGCGTCGCCAACTACGGGAAGGTTAATTTTACTAATAAATATCCTAATTCCCGCAGACAATATAGGATACTGTACTTGCTTAACATTTATCCAGTAGGCGTAACCAGAATTTGTACTGGTTACATTGGTTATCAACACGTCTTTGTGTTGCTGTACGTGTTTTTTTTTTTTGTTGTTCTTCTGTCATGTTGTTGTTATTATTACAAGTTCGGTTAGATCAGTTGCCTTGGCTTGAAGTTCATTACGCAGAGAACAATTTTGTGTGGGAACAAGTTTCATAGCTATTCATATGATGTAACGTTGCAAAAGCTTCTAAAGCCAATCAAAAAAAAAAAAGCAGCATGGGATATACGTTTTAAATAGTACGTATAGTCGGCTGAAAATACGGTTTGACCCTCAAAAAATTGCTACAAAAGGTTTTTCAACGGGTTTTTGTAATATCAGGTGCGCTGAATAACGTACTAAAAGTTTACCAAAGTTTGACCACTGAAAAGACCCAATTTCCAAGATGGCCGCCAAATACAAAATTCGTTTAGTGAAATTGCTACAAAAGGTTTCTCAACGGTTTTTTGTAATATCAGGTGTGCTGAGTAACGTACTAAAAGTTTACCAAAGTTTGACCAATGGAAAGACCCAATTTTCAAGATGGCATCCAAGATGGCTACCAAATACAAAACTCAATGGACCTATTTGGGAAGAAGACTGACAGTGACTAATTGTAAATATGTTAACATTGATAATTCCGTTATTTTTGTGTAAACTAAGGCTAACTAAAATATTTTTATAGTTTAGATGTGATAAATGATTTCTAGGACCATAAAAATATAGGAGTAGACACCGGCTTTATTTTTCTACAATGAAAACTGTAGGACTTACGTGTTTGGAAATTGGTCCTTTCAGGTAGTCAACCTTTGGTAAACTTTCAGTATGTTATTCAGTACACCTGATACTACCAAAAACTGTTGTGAAACCGTTCGTAGTAATTTAACTATAGGGGTTAGGTATTTGGAGGCCATCTAAGATGCCATCTTGAAAATTGTGCCTTTCCGGCTGTCAAACTTTGGTAAACTTTTAGTATGTCTTTCTGCACAACAGTTACTACAAAAAACCGTTGAGAAACCTTTTGTAGCAATTATTTGAGGGTACGGTACGTTTTTTTCATATCTGCAGTCGCCTAGTACGATTCAACACTGCATCAAAAATAAACGGGTTACATGTTCACCGGACAATATTTTGATATCTTGTGTTTACCTTACTGAATACGGAATGGCAAAGTTCAGATTTCGTTGGAATGCACTCTATCTCTCTGTTGACGACTGTCGTCAGTAAATACAGTAGTATAATGACCTGAGTCAAGTACCATTAATTCAACACAAAAGGATACATTTCTTGGAGGAAGTCGATGTGTGGGGGTTGCAGTATGTCCTGGGCAGACAACACCTGAAACAAAGAAAACATGAACACCATTTTTAGGGTTTATCACAGTCAAATTTACACAAAGAACATACTAAAAGCTGTATCTGTAGCTGACTATTACCAACATGTGATTTTTTTAACAGTCCTGCTACAAACTTATTTTTGTAAATGAAGATGATGCAACAAGTAAAAAAGTGTTGAACAATCCGACAAACCTAAACTAAGGAAAACACACCATGTGTTTTCTGTAAACACGTAAAGGTGCAGGGGAAAAAACTCAATAAACGTGAAAAACGAGTAGACTAGTGAATGACATGTCCTTACAATCTGTAACCAATATACCGAAAATAAAAATTGGACTCTGTCACAAACTCAATTACAGTCAATCAGAATTCTGAGCTCTATACACCAATGCAAGTACCGACTGAGATATATAGATATTATGTGAAATTCAGACAATTTTAATTAGAGTTTTTGTTTTAAAGTTGGACCTCAATGGGTGTAGCCATTTCACTTAGGGTTTTAATCAGTGTCTTAATTCTCTGCATAACGAGGATTCACGTTTTACCGAATAATATTTTTCCAATTACATACCTCGCTCATGCTGTCGCTTGCTGCGGATATACATATAACGTCAAAAACCGCGACTAATCACAACTTCCTTTCAAACTCAAAACTATTTCCTTCTGCTAATTCCACTCATTTTCACAATTTTGTGAATTTTCAACTGCTAGTAACAATTTTCATCTGGCACTAGAATAGTATTAAGTTCTTTCTGGCTACATCTTTTTTCACTGTTGGAATCTACATTCAAATTTGCCTCCAATTAGTGCATCCTGAATTTGTTAGGTCATGCTTCACTTCCAATTCTCCATTAGCTGCTTAGTCGTTGTCGTAGATCTCTCCCGACTAAATGCTCTATATTTGGATGTGTCGACCCCTGAATGTTCACAGAGTTTTACTGTCCGTTCTAAGGTGAAGTCCCATCGGCTTGGTCAATTACATCTGAAATGCCGTTCAGTTGGTTTCTAGTGGGAAGTCAGTGTGAGTCAGTCTGTGTTTATTTGGCTTGCTCAGCATGTACGGGACTTCCTCAGAGTTTTGTTACGGTGTGACACTTATTTATTTCTTCTTTCACTTTGTACCTGGATGCTACTCGGTTTAGACCATGTCTTTGAGATTCACTAATGTCATGGCCAACTGAGATAGTAGCTACTATCTCAGTTGGCCTTGACTAATTTTAGCTTAGTACAATTTCTTGCCCCTAAATGCCATATCAGTAAAGGGTGTTTAACCGATTTAAGCTGAACATGTATATATATATTTTTTTTTATTTTTCCCTAAAAAGGACAAACATTTAATAGAAAACAAGTGAATTTACCTCCAAGAAAATGAAAATTCTCCACAGTACGCTGACTTCCACACTACAGATAGTTCCTTATCTCAGGCATGAGAGTGGTATTGAACAAAAAAAGCTGAAAAGTATTTTAGAGCACAATACCTTTCGTATTGACAATGGATAAAAGCTGAACACTAAGGTTCGTATTAAGGTTGCTTTTAAGATTCACCTAAATTTAAACGGAAGACCTGCCATAAGTTCAAAACTGAAGTCAGAAGTACCAGTATTAGAAAAAATATAAAAACCGGAAACTACTGAAAATTTTGCTCAGCATAAAAAAAGCTGAAATCAGATAATTAGCTGAAATTTCTCATGCCGGTTATCTAGCAAATTTTCGACTGCAAGTCTTCTTCAGGCTTTTTCCTGTTTACATTCTTTGTTGTGAACACGATTACCATCGCCTCCCGAAGTTAGAAGGCCGATCGTCATGGCCAAGCCTCACTTCTTCACTAGGCCGTTCCCAATCACTCAGCTTCCATTTTGATCCAGTTGTTTTTGTAGATCGACTCCAATTAGGGTAGACACTTGAGGCAAGAAGAAGACTGACGAATGCAGTTTGCTACATAGGGAACTATCTGTAGTGTGGAAGTCAGTGCACTATGGAGAATTTTCACCCTCTTGAAGGTACATTTAACACAGTGTTCCCCAGTAATGAGCGTCATTGTTATGGACTTTTTTTGTGAAAAAGGAAAAAATATAACATCTAAAAACACATTTTGCTAGAAACATCATCTAGTGGCAAGAAATGGTACTAACACTGGTCAATCCAAGGCCAATCTAAAATTCTTTCTTCTATTATATAAAATACTGTATAGCCTACAACGGATTTTAATTGTTCTTTTTTGTATTTAAAACTAAGACCTGTTATTGTAACAAACAAGTTTAAATCACCTTATTTGCATTTTAAATAACCGGCGGGGCGGAACAGAAAGGGTTACCCAAATTTATTGATTTACAAACAAAACCTCAAACACAAGGTACAGAAAAGAAGTGTAGGGTTTGAATATTAGTCTGAAGAGACAGCCAACAGCATAAGACAGCACCAGTTTAAAAAAAAAAAGAACTCTGTGGCATCAACATTCAATTCGTTATGCTCATTATTATTCCCTTCTTAAATGACAAAAATAAGATGCAACTTCACGCACGTGAGCAGCTGTCCATTGGAGGACAGGTGAGAGCCAGGTGAGAAGAACAAAGACTATAGCCAGGTGAGAGAAAGATAGATAGATAGTGCGAGCAGGATGTGTGGGCAGCAAAACACAGCCCCTATTTCCTGGCTTCAACTCTAGTCTTCCTGAAACCCAAAATCAAAAAATTGGAAAAACTAAAGGCTACGGTGCAGCTGTCATGGCCACAACGGAACTCAGTCACGCCCCGAAGATTTTCAATAAGATTAGATTGCACTTTGAGCCTAGACGAGGGAGGTTTAGATGAGATACTTCACATATTTTTAGTTTGTCATGTTGCATTATTTTGTTCTACCTCTACAATGCAATCACTGTTATGGGGCAAGTTTGGTAGGCTAGCCGTCCCAGGCAACATGCCATAGTAGCAACGCTACCCGCTAAATCCGACCTCGTTTGAGTAAATGCTTGCATTCTTGTAATCCGTGACAATACGATAAAGAATTCCTTCTCACCAAACAATTTTCCCAGTCGCTTCTGAACCCACATTATTGACTGTTTTTGTGGTGAGTCGGCAGAGCTAAAACCGCCGCCATGTTGGAATTTCAGATGATTCTAGCTTCAAGCTGCAAGAAAGCAAAGGCAATTGGCTGCTAAACGCATCCTGAGCCGTCTACTGAACCCTCACACATTATTTATCATGCTTTTAGAGTCTTTAATGTGAAGTCTACAGATTTTGAATCCTGTTCATATTATTTATTATTTCTACAGCAACTCTTGCTCAGTGGGAAATACAGAAGGAAATTGTAGGGAGATGATGAACCGGCTAGGGTTATGATCTGGGGGAGCACTGTAAGCTCCCTCAACTGGGTACGGAGATCCAAACTCCGTTTTTGGCTAAGTTAATGCAGTTTCTGTTTGCTAAAGGAACATTTTTGACACCAATTGTTTTTTACACTATGCTACCCCATCCAAAGAAATAATTTCCAGTATAAACGTGAAAACCTCCCCCCCCCCCCCCGAACTACTAATAATGCTTATGTAAAATAACATCAAGCTTCAATTTTAAAATTTACTTTCAGATTTTTTTGCATATTTCGTAACAGGATATATAAATGGGGGAAATTTCAATGGAATTTTTTCCAACCACAAATTGCAGAACACTTTCGTTTCATCGGACTTTAGATTTTTGCCCAAAATAGCAATAAAATTGATATTATAAGTTGGTAAGTGTTACGTAATGGCTACAAGTAGAATTGGCACGACAAGAAAATTTAAAAAATAAAACACCTACACCCGCTGGAGATAAATTAGTAGTTTGGTTGCATCCATAGATTCGGCTACGTTTCAAAGATGCCGCTTCTATATACCAAATTTATTGCACTTAATAAACGACCACAATATCAGATAAGTTTCTTTATGGCCCACACATTTAAGGATTAATTCCGGTGATTTATGCTTGTCAATTGTAATACTTGGCCTTTCAGCACATTTTCTTACACACACACACACAAAGTTTTGTTTCAAACATTTTACGCATTTTAAACACTACATCGAATGATTGAATTATTGATACTGACGGCTCTCGTTTGTATTTCTGTGTTAGTATGAACTGGATTCTTTTGCCTCCATCGACTAATTTTAAACAAACGAAAAATGGGCTGCGGAATGAAAACATACCTAGGGGAGGGTTTGGGCAAGAAAAGGAAAATTACCCAGTGCAAAATTGTCACTTGTTAGGTGTTCGTGAAGAAGTTTCTTGCACCAACAACTCGTAATTTTGGGTGCATGTTTCTTTTTTTTTTTGCTAAATAATTGAATACACACTCAACCTCCTGACTTTCTAAAAGTTTGTCTCAAAAGCAATTCTTGAGCAACAATTTAAATCGGCCAATTTTTTGCTAAATTATCATGAAAAAACTACATATACTGTCTCGCAATTGTCTTGTATAACGGTGGTTAATCGCTCTACAGAGAACCAACCATTGCACTTTTAAGATACCCTAAAGGTCTTGAAGCACCTTTAAAGGGCCCCTTAAGGTCTAAATAACTTCTAAAACACTAGCTAGTAACCTGACTAGGGTTACGCCGATTATAAAATTTGCCAAATACTGAATACCAAATATTCGGCACCAAACAACTGGCATATTCAGTCGAATACCGAATTTTTCAGCCAAATACTTGACCGAATTATGTGCCGAATACCAGTCAATTAAACATGGTATTGATTAAAATGTGTGACCATACTGATTAAGGGTTGACACATTAGTTGACGAGGTTTCCTGATGATAAAACATGAAATCGAAATAAAGGCATTCAACGCAAATTTTCGCCTTTTGAAAAACTTCCCCTTCCCCTCATAAAATCTACTTTCATATTAGGCCTTAAAAAAAAGGGTAATCGTCCATAATTTTTCCTTCTGTTTGGAACGCTAAAGACAATTCCTTAAAAACCAAAAACAAAATGCTTAGCTAAACGTTCCCATTTTTACAAAATTGCGTGAATTTATACTACAAACTTTTTTGGCTGAATACCAACAAATCAAACTTATTTGGCTGAATATCGAATATCATTATTTGGTAAAATATCGAATGTCATTATTCGGCCAAAATCAACAGTCAGCAAAATATCAAATGCTTGAAGTTTGGGCCGAATACCGAATATTCGCTGCATCCCTACTAAGGACAGCAACCCACCTGCAAATGAAGGTAACGTCTCTAAGGATGGCATGCATGAATCGACAACCTGTCGGTAGCTCTCATTATCTGGATAGCAGAAGAGCTAGTTGCGAGCTGTTTCTCATATGGCACTGCTCTCTCTGGTGATGCTCATAGTCCTTGAGCACTTACGGTATTAATATTGTAAACATTTTTTGTTAGCCACGTAATTTGAACCAGCGTTTGGTTGGATGATCTCAAAATAATGTCAAGCAGTAGGACATGCTTGCTTGCTTTTTTTTTTGAGAATGGAAACGAACTCGGTTTTAGATTGCCTACACTCAGCGCCATTTAACTGATAACAACATTTGCAAAAATTATTCAGTCGTGGCCAGTCAGCGTTTTTAAAGGGCCAAGTCGTCTGGGGTCTTAAATTAACACCCCCCCCCCCCACTTGCTCTTGGCACTCATTACAATAACGCTTACGCCAAATTGAAGTTTCAGATTGCTTCTGTACCGCGAATTTTCGGCAGAATTCACTATAGTTTTTCAACTAAGTCTTCCGCCTTCATCAGGCACTGGTTGATTAGCACACTAACGTAACATCACTAAGATTTGAAAAACGTGTAGTGGAGCCAACTGCCAGGTACATCGACAGTGGCTCCCTCTCTTCTTCTTTAGGTGGTGGTAGAGGGAGGTAGACTTTCGACATGTAAGAGAAACCAGGTGAACTCTGGTGTGGTAATGTTGGCTATTCCTTTATGTGCGGGCTCTTGGATATTCATGAGCTTCACACGAATATCCAAGAACCCGCAAAAGGCGGAAGACTTAGATGAAAAACTATAGTGAATCCTGCCGAAAATTCACAGTACATCCTTTGGCAGTCAATAATTTTTCTTCTAGAAAGTGTTAGTTTCAATCATCACAAGAGTAAACCTCTCACATCGCAAGGAAAAAAAAATTGTTTAAGCTTTCCCAGATGACATCCCTAGAGACGGATAGAAGTAAAACTCCTGACATGCCACCTATTGACACAAAAATCGAACAAAACTAAGCATTCGAAAAAATAGTTTTATGGAGTTAGCAACGGTGCAAGACTGAAAATCAATTTTAAAACCAAGTTCAGCCTTCAGCTTTAGGATCGTAGACTTGGCCTTGGCACCCATGCCCGCCTTCACCACTGCAATGTCATATTAAAGATAAAAGGCAGGGAGGAACAATTCCACCTCCCACCACTTAGAAGGCAATGCAGTTGTTAATGAGGGAAGGATTTGAACAATTTATTAGGATTGCCACCCACCCGTCAACCAATGAGCCAGAGCCAACCTTTCTTCCTAATCCCTTCCCAAGATGGCAGCAGAAGATGGGCAACGAACCCTCACACCCATGGATCGATAGCCCGCCAAGGAAGCTCTTCCGGTAGTTGGCGGAAGAAGCCAAGTCGAGGAGGCTGTTCAAGGTCCCCGCCACTGGCGCTAACATCATTGATTTTTGTTGGCAACGGACAGAATTGCAGGTGAATGCCACGCTTTTAAGCAGTCTGTTTGCTTCAGACACAACCTGCAAAAGGGCGGAAGAGTTCCCAAAGGACCTCTGTCCACAAATCGAAGTCATCAGCAACTGATGAAGACGGGTACTTCGCCACTTTCAATCTGAACTACGCAAGATTCTGCAACAAGTGCTTGGTTTTAGCATCGTGATGCCACACAGGTAGGCTAATCAATTGATAAATTGAGAGTTGTTACAACCCTATGTCTGCAGTTGAATTTACTTTCAGAACCAAAGTTCCTCAATTTCAGTCTAAAATGATTGTTGATTTTCAATTTCAACATAACGAAGTAGATCCCTAAAAAGCATAGAACCGGCCTTAAATCCTCAACTGTCTCCCATTTCTTTTTTTTAAACCAAAAATCAAATCAGTCCCAACAATTAGAAATTGTCGTACATACTTAAGTCGTGAAATTCAACAGGCATCTACTATAGGCTTGGAGACAACGACTTGCAACCAATCACCTCATGCAGTTTGTTTTACAGAGGGAGAGTGGGGGGAGGGGCATTGGACGATTAGGATATACAAATAGTTTCTATTCACATAAAAACTGGGAAAAACTTCTAGAAAAACTAAATACAAAGGCTAAACCAAATGCTATGTGCAACTACAAGAAGCGAGTGTCGCCACCAATTGTCAACCCCTAACCAGTGTTTACTGCGGCGTGATGTTGACATCATTACCGGAATATTTACCCACAAAACAGTAACACTTCATCACGCCGTATGAACAATCCTTGTGTCCACTTGAATTTTCAGTGGAAGGTGTCCAATTTCCACCAAAAATTCAAGGGGCTACAATGATTGTTCATACAGTGTGGTGATGTTTTAAAGTTTTTTCGGTAAATGTTCCGGTAATGATGTCAGGACAGTTTCTGCATAAGGTCATACATAAACCGTAATTTCTTCAAAAGAATTCTAATTCGTAAAGGCTTTTTCACTATTTTTTTCCAAGTACCATTATGTAAACTTTAAACTCAATGCAAACATAAAACTAATAGGAATATAAAGTAGAAAATTTCTGCGAATGTATGCTGTGATGGCAACATAATTACTACTGCGTGTATCTATATAAAACCACAAGTGTTGGTACGTCAGTCTGCTCATCAGTAACGTTTACGCTGACAAACCGACGTACAACACTTAACAAAACTTTCAATCAGATGATGTGATAGGCCAAGTGCTGGAAAATAGTATACTGTATGAGCAACTGTCTCTTGTATTATCTACCGTTAACCGTATTATCTACAATTTTTTTGTGGGTCTACTCAATTCAGGTCCATCTGACATTTAAATCTTGTGGGAGAAGACTTGAAAGAAATCAATAAGCTCTATCAGAGAAGTGCTTCCACCATAGCAGTTATTGAAAATCCCAATTACACCAATTTGGGAATTTTAATAAATGTAAGCCAGTGAAAGCTAAACCATTGGAGCCTGTTCATTTCTTTCCTTTTAAATTTCGGCATTTAAAATGAAACCTAATTTTGTCTTCTTTTATTTTTCCCTCTATTTTTCGCTTTATATCTGTATACCAAAGTACATAGGCTAATACATTCCACCTACAGTACGGTGGATGCAATCATACTTTTTTACAGAATTGGAAAAAAAAAGTACCACCACACCGAATCACGGTCAACAACTAAGGTTGCCGAAAAATTTCTTCAGAAGCTCGTGATTTAATTTAGCAACCACAGTATTGCAGGAACAAGAAGTTTTGGAGTTCCACATCCTTGCCACCTTTTAATCCCAAAATAGAAAGAGCTAGGTGGTGTGACCTGCATTCTCCATCCATTCAATTTGCAACTTTCTCTTTCTCACTGTTGGAAGTGAAATGCAGCAAAAAAGAAGGAGAAACACTCTTTCGCCTGCAACATGCTCTCCTTTTTGTTAAAGGGGTAATGTGGGGCAAACATTTTTATTAATTCAACCTTGCTGTTTTTAACACTTTTTTTGTGTGAATTAATTTCTCTGAGCCATCTGAATTACTATATTTTGGTAATTAGTGAATGATATAGTGTCGCGTCCACAACTGTTAGCATCCTACTGTCAATACTTGGCTTTGTGTTGATACTAATAAACGAAAAACACAAAAAGAGCCAACATTGTGGACAGAAGTATGACAAGTGAGCAGCAATATTCACAAGTCATCATTAGTCAGGCATAGACCCAAAATGATAACTCAAACAGGGTTGTGAAAAACCCAGGTTTTTTTTAATGAAATAACCCAATCTGGGTATGTTTTTTCGGGCTTTTCCGGGTTTCACCATGTTTTGCTGTGCTATTTTTTGTTGTTGATGTTAGCAGAATTTTTCTTTTAATATTTTATGCACTCAGCTCTGCTTCAACTGTGCTTGTTTCAAGTTGAGCTGACCTTTTTAGGATTAGGTTTACTGACTTGCCAGTTTACTAGGAAATGTGATTCCACCCTTCTCTAACTCAACTCTAAACGATTTCGCATTGGTAAATTCAACTGGCCCTGGCCATGCCAAGTAGGGCTGGGCACCGTTTTATTAACCATTGCGAAATCGGGCCGGCCTAGGCCCGGCCGGTATTTCGAGAGCCGACCCGGCGAAGACCGCTTTATTAACTAACGCGAAATCAAATTGGGACGGAGCCCCCCCCCCCCCAAAAAAAAAAATGAAAAACACAATCTCTGGGTTTATACAGTTTTATTGTATGAAACAAACCCAGTGGGTTTTATTTGGCTGGGCAAAATCCAACTCAACACTACCCAGATAAAATGTTTTGCAAGTTCAAGAAGACCCTATTTATTACCTAAAGAACAACTGCCACTGCCACCTCTCAATTCTCAATAGGGACCTATAATAATAATTCTATTTTCCACTTTGAGGTCAATGGTTTACGTATTTGAACTGCAGGGTGATTTTAGTTTAATCTTCGGACATCAAACAACTTAAAAAGACACAAACAGACTGTATTTTGTATTCTTACTTACATTGTCATGTTTGAAAAAGCAAAGCATCTTAAGTTCTCTGTAGACGCGTTTGCTGGAGACCAGGTTCTGGAAGACATTGGGCATCTTTTTAAGGGCCACTCGTTTGCCATCACGCGGATCCGTCACCGACCTGAAAGGCAAAACAAAAATCAGTAAATCAATCACCTAACACACCAAATACGTATTTCGGTTAGCATTGTGAACATGTTAACACTTAGTGGACAGAATTATAAAGGAAATGTTGATGAATTCTTAATATAAAGACCTCAAAATTGAAAATTTACAAAATAGAATGGTGTATTTCATGTCAGACGTACGTAATTTGGGAACTGATGATTGCAAGTAATCATACTCTCGTCGTAGCATCCGGGGACTGCCAGAAGAGGTGGTGTAGAGCCGCCTAGACAATGGCGGCTGTGCAGTGTACACCAACTCTTCTGGCAGTAGAAAAAAAAATTATGCATAATCTTGCCTAGATAGTCATACTCTTAAGACTTTCACTCCATTCCCCAGACGCTATGGCTGCCAAGGACCATGTTTACTTGTCTTTCCACTGAAGCTTCGTTTTCTTTCATACGAGTTGAATTGTTTTTAAATAAGAAAATCCCAAACAAATCCCACAAGGGTGGAAAGAACCCGCCAAGTTTCAGCCAATTAAAGTAGTGATATCAGAACAAATTGGCTGCCACCAAGTTGCTACATTAGTTGGCAAGCTAATCCCGCCGAGTATTAGATCAAAGGTTAAATGAAAAACCTGACCATTGCTACAATCGGTACCAATGCTCAAGTTTTTCATTTAATGTCTGAAGTAATAGTCGGTGGGATTAGCTTGGCAACCAATGCAGTAATTTGGTGGCAGCCATTTTTGGCCTGATATCACTACTTTGATTGGCTGAAACTTGACGGTTCTTTCACCCTTATGGGTTTTGTTTCAGATATCACTTCTTTAGTAGTTTTTTTTTTTTTTTTTACGGTGGAATCTTATTTTTGCCAGTGTCCAGTTATCTACTATCTGGCCAAGTTTGGTGGAAAAATACTGAATAGGAACGAAGGTGTTTAAAAAGTTTTTCTGGAGTCAGGAAGTAAAGTCTGCACGCAGAGACGAGGGACAGAAATGGGACCCGTTACTACCCAACTAATAATCTTCACACAAGTATCAACATAGTCACACAAAAAGTACCGTTTAATTTAAAGACATTAAAGCGCACTTTTGGACGTTAAAATTCGTAAATTTTGCTAAAATTACGCAAAATTAGCTAAGCCACGGAAGCAATAGAAAACTAACAAGCGCTCGACCACTTTGTTGGGACCCGAAGAATCATTCCATCTCATAGCCATTCCCTTTAGGTCCAGACAGGCCAAGATGATAAGCACTCTTCTTGTTGAAATCAGGTCGGCAAAACCCATGAGGCCAACATCAACTGCGTGTAGATTCACATTGATACCAGACAACATCACACTCCAGTGAAAATCAGCAACTCAATCAGTTTGCGTATCTCCATCCACACCCACACACAACCATATTGTTTAACACGTCAGCAGTTATCTCTAAAACTGAAGGATTATATCTGATGGAAGGAAGGTATGGGTTTTGCTCTACAAATCACGATGAGAACCCCGGGTCGTTGATCTTAAGTTCACGATAGCTTTTAACCCCCACGAAACTCAAACGTATTTAATGAAAGAAGCTTGCTCCCTGCCTCAAAGCTGCCCTAGTTGGAAGCCAAAAGAAAAACACCTTTAGCAATGAAAGTGGCACGTGCATTTATTTATAGGCACCCCACGCCCAATTGGATTCTTCTGTCACTAGGCATTAACATTTTTAGTTTCCATTTTTTATGTTTGTCTAATTCTGGATTAGATTTTTTAATTTTGTCCTTGGGTCGACTGCACAAAGGCTACCAGAACAAAAAAATGTTTAAAGGCAAACTCTCACGACTTCCTGTGCCCTTCAAATCCAAGCAGTGTTGTGTATCAACACGGATTGTGAGCCTAAATTAATTGATCCTTAAAGCACACATTGAATAAAAATTTTGCATATTTATTTTTTAAACACCTACGTTACCTTCACCTATTACCGTTCAATTTTAGAGACGCTGTGAATGCGGAAAGACAATAAGCTTTGTGCACACCAGAAAACATTCTGGTCTCTGAGCCACAAGGAACAAAGTTTGGCTTTACTAAACGGGACCAACAAGGCCTTTAAAAACTCTATTTAAGTCGACATTTTTGGACACACCATAATTTTACATAATTCGTCAATTTGTTGTTTTGTTAAAAACGTTAAAAAAAAAAACGTCGCACCCACTGCAGCTAAGACAGGGTGTGTCGACATTCAAGTTTGTATTCTGCATAAACAAACACCCGTCGTAGCAACCAGAACTTCAGTAAAGCCCAGTGTGCTGCCATCTATACTGCTTTAAACGCTAAGCTGTAACGACCCACAGACCCGGGTTTGACTCCCGAGTCACATGACATGCGAAATTGTTTCGTTTAGCTGTTGGCGCAATGAGCTTTACCGCAGGTCCCAGATGCTACGACGGGCGTTATTTATTTATTCTCACTGCGGCAGCATTTTTCTCCATTCATTTTCTAAGTTGAAATTGGTATTGAAGAAGAGGGCAAAATCCCTCCCCACAAATTCTGTAGTGTTTTAACGTAGTGGCGCAAATACACAAAACCAGAGATTAATTAACGAATCTGGAAGGCAGAGTACAGAAGCTAGGCTGTCTTTATGTTTTTTTTTGTGCAAGCTACCGATATGTTTCTTAGAAAAACTGCAGTGCCACATTTTACCGATAATGAGCAATGTCGTAAGTAGCACGGCTGTAAGCAAACACACTACAAATAGACCGACGCCAAAACGTCTAGTTTTAGAACCGCCATCCTTAATACTGTAGTTTTAAATCCCCATGTTCAAACGTAGTGGTTTTTGTTTACAGAACATTACACCTTCCAAGCCCACGCAGGGCCCTAGCGGTAGTTGCGGCTACTAGTACCTCTGATAATGCTTTACCTCCGTGCTGGTTCGAAGTCCATAGTATTATCAGAGGTATTAGTAGCCACAACTACCACCAGGGCCCTGCGTAGGCTTGGAAGAGATAAGATGCGATATCCTATCTAATCTATGGTTAAACTGAATGTACCAAGCAAAACAGCAAGTCGTGCAGGAAAGCTAGCATTCAGAAAGGAATAAACAAGTTCCACGATTTACAGTAAAATGACCAAACCGTCCTTCTCCCCCCCCCCCCCGCACCCTTCTTCACCCTCCAGTGACCTTAGGGGTTGATAAGCTCACTACAAAAGCACGACCCGAGTGGGAGTAACCTGACACACCAGCGATATTTCAAAACCCCTCCTGTCCATCAACTAGGCTGATGACATTTTTGTTTGACTACCTGTCGGCTTTTCTACAGCGTTCGGGGGAAAAACAGCTATATTTAGCAGCCTTTGAACAGCGCCACAACCACCCGGGCCCCAAATTTGTACAAGAAATATTGTAAAATCAACTACAACCCTGACCTCAAAATTGTTTAATTATTGGGGGGGGGGGGCCCCACACCCCCCCCTCCCCCCCCCCCCCCCCCCAATAAAATCACCCGCAGTGGTGGACCTTTCGCAGTTTGATGTAATAATATGCCAAAGTGTATTTGTTTTGTATTCCAGCCCAAGGTAATTATTGTTCGAATTTTCCCCTTCTTTCACTTTCTAATCTCCCAGCTATTTTTGCTCTCCGATAAATATAATTTTTTTTTTAATTAATGTCCGTCCATTCTTTCAGGTGTTTGTATACATGAACCGGCTCAATGACTAAACAAACTAATTTAGCTAACTTTTTTCCGGCGGCTAGGCTAACTAATTTAGATGGCGGCAACCAAAAAAAAAACTACCTTTAAATTCAAGATGACGTCAACTTTACACCCTACAAAAAAAAAATACCTTTAAATCAAGAGACGGCGTCAACTTCTACAGCCTAGAAGAATAAAAATACCCTATAGCAAGCTTACACGTTTTGAGCCACCAAAACAAATTTCAGCTAAAGGCTAGTTTAAGTGGCAGAAGCTGGCGTTTAAGTGTCCAGTAGGGTCTGGCATCGAGAGACCGGTTGCTTGACCTTGGACAAACTAAATTTGGCAGGAGTGAAAGAACCCAAGTCAATAGAGAAAGAAAGAGGGGGCAGCCAACTTAGGGGAGGGGGGCACGAGGCACCGACAGGATGTACAGTCTGGAACCAACATGTCTGCCAGACTGGTCTTGTCTGGTTCAAGTGTTTGCCTTCGTTGGCAATGGGATGGGATGATTAATTTTTATTAGCCCTTGTGGTTGTTTGCTGATAATTCGACGGGCTTCTGTATTTTGTTTACGCGGCGAAAATGAAGTAACTACCGTAAGAGTGAATAAATATATCCATTAGGGTTACTACACAATACACCAACATTGGAACTTGGGATGCCGGGGAAGACACCAAACATTTTAAAAAAAAAAATTGAAATGAATTCGTGTGAAAATTCCATACGTAAGTTACAGGAAAACTTTTCAAATTCACGCCGATTTCTTAAAAACAATGGGGGTGTAGTATATAACCGTTTCGTCTAATCAAATATTCTTTCAAAATTTGACGTTGGATAAGTTAAAGATGCATTCTTAATTGGAAGTAATTGGTGATTAGTTGCGGTTTCTGACGTTATACGTTTAGCCGCAGCGAGCGCGAGAGAGGCACGTAATTCAAAAAACAAAAATTATTCGGCGAAACGGTAATTCACCATTCGGGAAGCTCACGGCGTTCACTCAGGCCTTCTTACCGAGCCCCCCTCCACCATGAGACGAAATAATATTTCAGAGAAAGCGATGAGGCAACTTTCATTTTTTTATGTATAAATTTTCTTATTTAATAGGTTTTAAAACCTTGTACGGTATCGCGTGGCCCACTTCCTTCAAAATCACAAGGAAATAAATTAAGCTCACACCTCCAATGTTACTAAGTGTTTAAACCGCTTTCAAATTGCCTAAATACCACTTCTCTCTCTATTTCACCTATTATTTATTGGTAGGCATTTAACTAAGCATGTCTTCCTTGACCCGCTTTTCCAGAGAAGCGCTTGCCAACATTCACTTACCTTCGCCTGCCGAAACTGTATTTTTAGGCTCCTATTGTCAAGGGTATGAATCTAGTTGGCAAATAAAAACCTACAGCAAACGAACCAGGAAGAGGAAACACTTGACGCTGGCATGTTTTTTGGTACTTTTTAAAGGACATCTTTAAAGAAAATATGACCCCGTACCCTTCAAGGGATATTCCTCCTAGCGCCATTTTTCTCGATCCACCACATCAAGTACGACCCCAACGATCTATTTCTTACCGTTAGTCAATCCCTTGGTAAAAATCCGTTTTTAAAATGTGGCGTCTAGGAAATTTTCTGTTGAATAATTGTTAACTATATTTACTGCAACCTACGCGTATATCATGCTTTACGCGCTTACAATAATCATGACGTTTCATCTCTGTGTGTGCATGTACTGATTTCTAATAATTACCATGAGGTCAAAAATCTAAGACTAATGCGGTAAAAATTAAAATTAATTATTCCAATAGATCGCCGAAGCAAAATTATAAGATACTAGCCTAGAAAATTATGATGTTAAAATAAGAGAATCATTCCGGTTTGTGACGACACAACCTTTAACTTGATGTTTCGTGTATTATTCCCAAAGCCAACCGAGACAGCAGCCACGTTCCTCAACGCAGCTACCACCCCAGCCGACCAAAGCGCGGATGGCGATCTGTGCGTAGCTGTTATAAGGTACACGCAATGTTATAAGGCAGGCCGGGTGTACCTTTAAACATAAAAGTTACACTTGAAAAACAGTTGTGCTGAAATTTCAGTAGTGATACTGAAAAAAACGACGAGGGTCCTGGTTTTTTCCCCCAATTTTATTCGCGTTTTTGCAGATGCCGGCGAAGGCTTTTTTTTATTTTATTTATTTGCCAAACAAATAAACTCTAGTACAGGGTTCATACCCGTATATGAAAATTAATGTCCCCGACTTATTTCTTCAAATATCTCTGCCAAAACTCTCATTTTTTCTTAATTGCAGGCCTGGTATCATAACCACGTCTGAATGGCAGCTTCAAATTTTCCAAAATTTTTTTTTATTTAAAAAAATAAGACAAGAATGTAGTTGCAAAGCTACTGGAAATCGTTATAAGAACGAAATTCTGAAAATGAAAATAACGCTTCTAAAAAAAAAAAAAAACAGTTCATTAAAAAAAAAAAAGAATATCATTGACTATCACCAATTTTCCATGACTTGTCCTAACCATATTTCATATCCCCGACTTTCCAGGTCGGTATCAACCCTGTAGTATCCTCAGGATTTATCCGGAAAAAAAACCCCAAGCTTTAAAAAAACCGAGCGAATTTTTTCGAGTCCAACCTGAAAAACACACAATAATCACTAGTGGGTTTTTTCTCCATTTTTTTCCTATCTACATTAAAAATCATCCTGCGTGTGGCTATATCCTACACGCAAGCAACTAACCTATATAAAAGATTAATATTATGTTCTGTAATAAATTATTAATTATTTTTAAGCTGTAAACTGTTTGTACAAAAAAAGGTTGCCTAACAACCACTAGTATTGCATCTGTAAAACAAGTTAAACACGATAAAGCCCAAACAAATTCCTGAGAAAACCAATAAAACCTGAAAACACCATGGGGGTTGGATTTTTTTTTCAGAAAAAACAGGTGTTTTCAAACTCTGTCCTACACTTTGTTGTGGAGTGTAATATTTGTGTTGTAACGCTATGATCAGAGTCTAAATTTCCACAGTGGATAAAATTCTTTCTTAAATTAGTTCCCAGTTTTTAATAATATTGTGACACATGCCTGTGAACGGCTCGTAAGGCGCCTTTTCACATTTTCAAATCCTAAATGCAGCATCGTAGAATATTCGAGCAATATAAAGAAAATAGTCGAAAATTGAAAATTGAAAATGGAACAAGTCACTATTTGCAGCAGAGCCGCGATTTTCATAACTACACGAGATCACGTGACCCACATCAGCCTACTGGATGGCGGAGAATATGGAATATGGATGCTGTATTTAGAATATGGGCAAATTATAGTTCGTTGCGTTCGATTGAACTCTTAATTAGCTTTTATTCGTGCACCTTCACAGCTGTGAGTATGGGGATACGAGCTGAATTTTTTTTCTAAACTGCCAAGCAGTTTTTTGTTGCATTAATCCCAGTATTACCTTGGACTAAATTAAAAAAGCACGACCTTTGAGATCCCTAAACCTCATTTGTACCGAACGGCCTATTTTTCCCACAACACTCTGCTGTCACAGGAGCAATATGACTAAGTAACATTGAACATGTCACATCCTATGCAAACATCGACCAGCCCAAACTCCTCCCTCACAATATCAATACAAATAAACAGTTCACCTTCACAAATACTAATTAATTGCACTTTAAGTAGGGCACATGATTTACACTTGAGCGAGCCACACTCCGGTACAAAAAGACAAACTGTGGGTTAGGGAGGAAGCCAATGTCAAAGGGGGCAGCCATTACGAGTTCCTGCACCAATTTATAGGTTAGCGATGGGCCAATGAATGACCAATGGGCTTTTATTATGCAAATGAGCATTTACGACGACAATGGACAATCATTTAATGGCCTCATTTATACAGGCAGATGGCAAAGAGGGAAGTTCTCATCCGAACCCAGATGCCTAATGTCCCAGCGTAGGGTCTCACCACAACAGAAGAACCCTAAGCTTAAAGACAGACTTAAATCGTTTGCCACAAACAATATTTAATATAATCAACTCGGCTGACGACAGATGAAGCCAAAGAAGAATTTTTTTTATTAGAAAACATTAAAAAAAAACAAAAAAAAACCTGCTCGCTTTAACTTATTTTAGATTATTGGCCAAGCGGGCAAAGTGAAACCATAATAGCTGACTGAATTTGAATTTTATTTTTCTGTTAGGCACACACTCACGTTAAAACTAGGCTCTATCGGTACAAGTTTTTGTTCAACTATTTTTTCCCCCAAGAGTAAAAAATTCTACACATCTTTTTTTACAGTAGGCATACTGAATACCCTGGTTCATACATTTTTGGGTTTTGCATGAGCGCAGTGTCAGGTTGGGCGACCCGGGGACGAGGCCCCTACTACAAGAGGCCCTTCTTTCAAACAAAATTTGAAAAATGTGAATGAATTCATATGAAAAATGCATCTCTTAGTTACAGAAAACGCTTCAGATTCACGACGATTACTAAAAAAAAAAAAGTTATCCGAGACCCCCAACCCCACCCCCATTACAATAGGCTGTTTTGTTTCAGAAAAAAAAAAAAAGTATTCGAAAAATTTGGAACAATTCATATGAAAATTGTATCTCCAAATTGCAAGAAATGTTTCAAAATCACTGATTCTTAAAAAACTACACCGCTTGGGTGGGTAGGGGGGGAGCCCGACCCCTCCCAATCCGACCCTGATAGTAACACCCAGGGTAGAAGAATGGTAACACCGTTTTACTGCCGTAATAGGGACCAAAAACAAATAATTCAACTGCTCAAACGGTAGGGTATTATCCAATTCACGACAGCAACAACAAAAAAAAAGATCTGAAGAGGGTGGGGTGAAAAAATTTGAAATGATTTATCCTGCTCCAACCAAACATACTTCCAACTTAACCCCACTGATTTTTATTTGGGGTCCAGGAAGTGAATTAGCCTCACTGAAAAAGCAGAAGACGACTCGTTTTTGTATCCAGTCGGCCTTGGTTCGGTCGCCTCCCAATCTTTTCATCCACTGATGTTGATAAGATGACATGGGTTTCTCTTTTGCTGGACTCATTCTAGATCAATATCCTTGGAAGCCAAGGAGATCTGGCCCAACAAACATGTCAAGGTTGGCATTAAGTTTCAGCTGCCCGCTACTTAAAACAAAACTCCACCCTTTAGAACGTCTATTGATGACGTATGATATTGCCAAAAAAAAACCTTGATGAATATACTTGTAAACCAGAATGCCACCTTTCATATAATGAGTAAAATATCCTTGCAAGCTGCTGCAAGGATATTTAGGCTGACGAGTTGTGAAGTCGCCTACAGCCAAGTCCGCTTTTCACTGATCTACCAAGTGGTATTTTAAATTGGGATGGTGGCGGAGCGAAATTATGAAGAGGAAACTTTGAAAGAGTACTGGAAATTTACATGTGTCCTTGGACTTTTACAGATGCAAACCTATTTGCATTACCTTTTGGACTTAAATGTCTCAGGGAGAATTCAACCCTCGACCTTTGAGAACAAAGGCCTAAGCCTAATTTAAGCGTATTAAATTTGGTCGATTCTATTAAATTTGGTGACTGGGTTTTAAGTTGAGCCTAAACCTAGATGTAGTTTTTAACATATGACATGTCAAAAACTGTTAAAAAAAACAACTTCAATTTAGCCACAAAAAACGTTAATCGCCAAGATAGCCAAGTTAATCGCACTGCTTAACAGTTCGAAGGTTAAATGAAAACTAGAACATTGCTATTTTCGGTAGCAATGTTCAAGTGTTCATTAAACGTCCAAAGTATTATTCGGTGAGATTAACTTGGCGAATGTTTTGGTGTGTTGATATCACTCATTTTAAGAGCCGAACCATTCGAAACCTGGCGGCCCCTTTTACGTTTAGGCCCAACTTAAAACCCAGCAACCAACTTTTGTAACTAGTAATTATTTCTTAGTCGGTTAATCCTTTGCAATTGTTTACAGTGTATAGCGTCGAAATTAAGCCATATTTAAAATTAAGCTTTTGATGTCAATTGAAGAGGTCAGTTCCAGCTGTAATCCCTAACACTGCTGTGTACCATATTGGTTAAATCTGGGCAGTTCAATCTTGATTCTATGGGTTTTTTCAATACTTTTGGATGTGTCACACCAAAAACCCCAACCCTGCTAAAACCCATAGATAGACGGACCTAATGGCGTTTTTTATGTCATACTTCACGTGTGGCTTCGGATTCATGTCTACTTACTACCATACATTAGAAAGTGAAGAAGATATTGCATCGTACCTCTTCCAAGCCTACGCAGTACCCTGGCGGTAGTTGAAGCTACTAACGCCTATGCTAATGCTATGCCTTCGTGCCGATTCGAACACAAAGCATTAGGCGTTAGTACAACAACTACCGCTAGGGCTCAGTGTAGGCTTGAGAGGGGTAGGATGTGACTTTTTTTCCTCTCTCAGAAGTTTTCGTTATGTAATGCCCATTTCGGGCGACTTAAAGGTACATGCATCCATGTTGGGTTTCCTGTACGACTTTTGCGACATTAGTTCAAACGTACGGAAATGTTGCCAACACATTCATTTTCTTGTTTTTTTTTCTTTCGCTCGAGATGATTTTGCGACATTAACTCTACGTTGTGTAAATGTTGCAAACGCTCGTCTTAACGGGTTGCACGACATAACGGAAGGATTTATGTCCCTTTAACACATTAAAGTTTCGTTAAAAGGACATAAATCCTTCCGGTATGTAGTGCGACCTGTTGAGAATAGCGTTTGCAACATTTACGCAGGTTAGATATAATGTCGCAAAATCACCTCGCACGAAAAAAAAAACAAGAAAATGAATGTGTTGGCAACATTTACATACGTTTGAACTATTGTCGCAAAACCGAGTCATACAGGAAAGCAAATTCGTATGAATGTACCTTTAAGTGGCACTTGCACAGAAGCAAAATGAATGCAAGGATGCAACAAACACAAGAGTTGTAAGGGGAAAAAAAGCTGCAGGTAAGAAAACAAATGTTAAAAAAACACCCCTCGTAGCATCCGGGAAAATCAGTGAAAGCACCAGATTTCTTTGTCGTCGAGATGGTCGAAAGTTTGCTTTGCTTTCACTAGTCAGTGGGAGATGATCCGAAGTTTGTTTATGCAACTTGGATTTTAGACGTTACACAAGCGTACAGGCGTCTACTAGTTTGTACAGGTAGAGGTTCACCTTTCTTCATGCGTGCAGAACAGTTGTAACAGGTGGTGCTGGCTTTTGTAGTTCACTTAGTTCACTCCAACGAAAAAAAAAAAGCTAGGGTCAATTGATACCTAACGTTATACCTTTAGGCTTCAAATGCAAAATGAAGCATAGAAAAAGTCTACACTGTCTAACAGTTGTTGCTGTACAATAGTTGCAAGGGACAACCCCATAAATTAAGTCGGACACGAGCGGTTGGAGCACTCGCCATCTGCCGATCCTCTACAGATGGCTGCCCACCAGCAACAGGATAAAAAAAAAGCAGGCCCATAAAAACGCCTTAGAGGAAGTTTCAGGTTTTTTTTTATTATCACGAAACACACTAGTGAATCGCTCATCAAGTTTAACAATGATCACATAATTCACGTCACCACGGGTACATTTACTAGTTACAAGGGCAAAACATAATTCTCTTCTTTTGGACGCCATTTTGGCAGCCGTCTTGGATTTTCACAAAAGTGAATAAGTAAGACCTTTCCGTGTTGCATTAATGAATAAGCCACTCTTGAACCAACTTCTCCGTTAGCTGCTACTTACGAAATTAAAACGGCAGGCAAAAATTGGACCCACAATTTAAAACTAGGCCTAAAAGCTAACATTTTAAACGGGTAATTGTGATGGTTACTACTTTTAGATTATATAATATAGAGCGCCGTTGCAGTGCGTAATAGAGGTGTGCGCCTCAATATTTTCGAAAGTGGCAGATCTGAGTGATCTTCTGTTTATATCAATAGCTGAACAATTTAAGTTATTCACCTAATTGGCTGAACAGGGAAGACCCATATTTCTTTTTTTTTTATGGGAAGTTAGTGGGGCGAGGAAAAACTATATTTAGTCCCCATCATTTTTGGACAGCTCCACAACAATTTCAAATCTTGCTAAATTTATTCCATTTTCTTCAACTGGAAGAGCACACCGACTACAAACAGGCCTATCCATTCATTATTAAATAGGTATTTTATATGGCCACCCTATTTCAACAGGAGGCCATACAATTCCAAATTTATCCATCCTATTTTTTTAAATTCAAAAACAAAGAAAAATAATTAAAAAATACGGTGCACTTTCTGGCTTTAGAATCAATTTTCAGGTCGACTTTTTTTTGATCAACATTTTGTTTTAATTAAAATAATAATAATGAAAATATGGACCTATTTTTTCGGAATTGGGTTTAGGTCCAAAAAGTGGGCCACATTTTTTTTTAACTAGAATAAAAAATTGACGTAACGTGTCAGCTCGTGCAATTTCGGAACACCACGCACTCGTTATAAACGCATTATATAGCCCCCAAATTGTCTTCCTTTTCCTAAATTTACAGCTAATTTCGCTTCTTTAACTTGTACTCGTTTTAAGCGTTTCTACAACCACATTGGATTATACAACTAAGTAGGCTAGCACACTTCACACAAACTTCTCGATAGTGTCACAATTGATATTATTAGACATCGGTATCACACACGTGTTGAAACTGTCTCTATCTTCCTCAATCGTAAACAGGAACCCACATTGGCATTCTTTCTCGATTGGGCGTTGTCTAGCAATGGCTAGCGTGTCGAATCAGAGCATGTCTTGACATGGATGACACCAACTAGCACAACCGCCTTTCTCTTCCAAACCATTCCTTAGCAACTCAACGAGTTCTTTCCTCGTCATACCGACCTTACACAAAAAAATAATATTGGGCCAAAGAAAATTAATTAAGCTTCTTTGTTATCGCAGCAAGTGAATATTCACGAATGCATAAACCAAAGGAGCTTATCCTATACTGTCGTTTGTTCGCCGGTGTTCTTGTTTCAAATTTTCCACATCGATTTTATAATAAATAAATAAATAAATCAAACTTTTCTGCAATTACAAATGGTCGATCGCGGGATCGCTATTAGCCTGCCAAAACTAAGAAGAAAAAAAGGAAAATTATTCCATTTCGTAGGCCGAATTTATAAACATGGCTAAATTGGTTTCGATGTACACCACACACGATTGCAGTAAATTTGGGGACAGTAGCATCTAAACACTGAGCACTTTCATAAATATTTCATAATAATATAGGTGCGCATGGGCGTCGACGTCGAGAATATACTAACTGCCCCAGTCTGACCAAACCAAAATTGTCCCAAAATATTAATTGTTTTTTTTTTTTTTAAAGCAGACATCATTTCTTTTGCCATATTATTTTATTTTGCAATGTTTCACTAATCCTATTAAGGTCTGGGAAAAACAGCAAGAATTTTCTTTTTGGGGAGAGGGGGGGGGTCGACCTGAAACAAAGTTTTGACCTAAAATATTGCAAAATCCTGTCTGCCCCATTGTAATAATGCCCCTTAAAAATGATATTTCCTTTTGCTAAACAACCTTTACACAAACTAAAGTTGGGGGGGGGGGGGGGGGAGAACAGCAACTTCTCGCTGTTTTTTTCCCCCGACCTCCTCAATATAACATCAGTGAAATGCTTCAAAATAAAATAGCAAAAGAAACGAGGCATTTTTTTTTAATTAATATTTTGGGGCAATGAGTAAATTATGGCTTTTAGTATTTTTTTTTCAGCCGACTGACAGGATAAAGAATATATCAAAAGAAACAAACAAATAGAAGATGGCAGAGAAATTAAAACAAAATATTAAAGAAATATCGAAAATAACAGAGACGTAGCATATACATATACAATGCGACACGCACTGTTTTCATCCAAGGTAGGGGAGAAGATGATAGATTTTCATCCATACCTGGCCAAGACAATCTCATCATGGTTACCCCCCCCCCCCCCCGCATACGCTCCTCCAAATAAAAAGAAATACTAAGTAACTACTTTTCTTGGATTTTCTGAACTAAATGATAATTTTCAAGTCAAGCCACCAATTCCTGAAAACTGCACGTCTATTACTACCACCCCCAAGCCGACAAAAGGGGGTCAGTTCCAAGTATTGGCGGCGTGAAACCTGTTTGATGCTTCCCAGATGCCGGAAAGGAGGGCCATTATACAGCCAACTTCTTTCCATGAATGATCAAAATCTCAAAAGTTTTTCAAGATCTGGCTCGCGCTCTCCCAATTTCGCCGAGAACAACGCGAGAGGGGATTCTAGGAATAAAGAATGGAAGCAATCGAACACAAAGACGCGTTCCCCGAACGGAAATAGAACGCCTCAAAATACTCCCTATTATTTAGCTACGGTAGTGATTTTTCTCCTTCTTCCTGTAAGCAGTAATTAACTACGGGAAAAAAACTACTACGAGTATTTGGGCCGCAGAACTGTTTTCGTATTAATTCTAGTATTTCACTTCAAATAAAGAAAATGTGCGTTGCTCTTCTTGCTAACAGCATTACTGATTGGAATTTTTTGACTGGGAACTGCACACACAAAAACATTTACAAATTTGCCAATTTCACCGCACACCCCCCCCCCCGCCCCAAGTTTCCAGTCAGTTTGATAATTTTTGTCTACCTCGAGTTAGATATTTCTTCAGCTTGGCCTAAAATTTGCCGGGGGGG
>JAHWFP010064593.1:200108-218056 GCA_023313725.1 Lithobius niger
ACGAATGTGAAGTGTGTGACACTCGCCATTTGGTCGGTAGACATTAAAATGTACTCGCCATTGTCCATTACCTCCTCGCCATGTAGAAACAATTTTAGCAGTTGTGCTACTACTTAATGCTTAAATGTTGTTTCATTAATCTAACTCTCAAATCAACTAAAGTGGCTAGCAACATTGTTGCACACTTAGTTGGAGAGCCCTTGTAATTCCGCACGCAACGAATGCCGCAAACCGCTTGTTTCTATCGATTATGGCTCCCGAGATACGACAGTTTAAGTATCAGTCGTCATCTTGGCGAGTAGCTCTAAAAGCCAAGTCGCCAACTGCTGATTTTTCCTCGCCGTTTGGTGAGTGGCGACCGACATTGGTAAAGGTTGCCCCCCCCCCCCCCCCAATAAAATAAATTACCCACAGAAGGATCCCAGAAGTCCCCTGGGAGTGACACGGTGGAGGCTTACTACCGTGCCAACCACGTTTCCATCCCCCATATTAACATCTCCTTCCATTGCCTCTTTCACTGTTGGTAATCATGAAAAAATCGTCTCCAGAAACATGGAGACCCACTGGGTGCACGGATTTAGAGAGGTGCACTCCATGTAAATAGCCTTCAGGCATGTTTTTTAATGACTTTTATACATAGATTTTATTATGTGTGTGTTTGTACCTCTATTCCTCTTGATCTAAGGCACACACAAAGACGAGAGTAGCACCAAATGAAAGAATTAAATTACGCTTTGTGTATGCATTATTTTCATTGTTGTAACTATTTTTTTTGACCCTCAAATATGCGAAAACTGCTCTGAAGACTGTTCATTCCGGCAAAGTTCGATCAGGCAAAATAATCAGAAAAATCAATTGTACTATATGAAGCGTGGCTCGACGCCAATAGAGACGGCCAAGTGTTTAGTGCATTAGCTAGCAGCCGTCAATACAAAAGCACTTCACAGCATGAACTTTATTTTCAAAGGAAAACACAAAATCATCTCAAATCGCTAGAAAACTAACATGATTAGGCCTATTTTCTAGTTTGAAATAGGCACTAGGCTACTTTATTTTTACTTCATTTTTTTAGTACCTAATTTTTCCAGGCTTTTTTTGGCGTGAAAAATCGGGAGATTTTACCAGTATCAAACGTAGTTTTACTTCCCAGCGGTTTCCAGGCAAAACCCTGGGAATGAGTTTGATTTACCAGGGATTTTTCTGGAAAAAACATTTTTTTGGGTGGGCCCCCGGGGGGGGGGGGGGGACGTCTTTTTCGGGCTTTATCGTGCCTAACTTATTTGGTTAAGATAATGTACATGTTTTAGTTCATGAGCGTTTTTAGTTCATGATTGTTAAAGCTTGGTTAACTAAAGTACTAACATAATACCATCAGCATTTATGAACCACTGGTTAACAAAACCATTTCCTTACAAACAGTTAACAGCTTGAACGTAATTAATAATTCATTACAAAAGGTGATATTAACTATATCTATAGGTAAACAGCGGCTTGCGTTAAGATTACAGCCACAGGCCGGTTGATTTTTAATATAGATACAGGGTTCAGATAATTTTTAAATTCTCAATTTTCCTTTTATTTCCAGGTGCATCCAATGGTAAGTTACAAGATGTTTAGTTAGGGAAACAGGTAGCGGCTAATATGTTGATTAATATTTGTAAGAAAATAATCCAACATCCAATAATCCAAAAATTTGCTACTAGCCTAGGGTTTTGTTTCTGTTGTCTTTTCGCTGATTTTCAACAAAATTCTTGTTTTCCCCGAGATTTTGGCTCCATTTTCATTTTCCTGCGATTTCTAGGTTCTCCAGGTTTTGTGTGAACGCTGAGATAGGTAAACAATAGGTAAAATGGGTAGAATGCCCCACTTTGTGGTTTATCGAGTTTATTTTTCGGGCAAACCGTGGTGTAAACAGTCAAGACTTCTCCCTTAGTATTCTGGGAAGTGAAAATCACTAACATAGAAGAATCCAACGCAGATCCACAACTTTAGTTTTAAAAATATCACAGCGTCACATAGCCTAACGCAAGGAAACCGGATTCCGAGGCCGAAAGAATAGGCCAACTCAAAATACAGTACCAAGCTCTTGAATGACATTTAACACCACATCATGGTTTCATTTTCAGATAGCACCAAAGGTGACCAAGACTACAAAATAGCAGTCGGACAAGTTACGATAAAAAAAATAATAGCTTCCTTCATAAATAGGATATGGCACGAGCAAGGATGTGGTGTTAGTCATAAAATCCTTTTTGTTCTTGTTAGGACAATATGGAGGAACAGACGCATGGTCGTCTTTGGCCCAGAATTTAAAAAATAAAAATAAAATAAATGCAGGAAGAAAGGCTTCACCCCATTCCACAAGAAGGAACTAGGGAAAGTTGGCCAGCTCGAACACTTCCCCGCATTCCATAAACAAGTTGGCTTGGCCATCGTAAAAACAGGAACATACTCGCACAATAATTTAATTTTCGCACACACCTAAACCCGCTTTCAGCCAACGCAAATTTAAAGCGCATATCAGGATATTTCTACATATTAGAAAACAAAAACGAACTCGTTTGATGTTTAAGGTAAGGTTTAACTGAACCAAACCGCAAAACGAACACAAATAAGGTTTACTGCAAGGTTTCAAATACCACAATGCTACGTAAGTGTTTAGTCCACGAGAAACCTTACGGCCCTCAAGCATTGCAACCACCAACAAGATAAATGCTGCAAATACTGGAAAAGGAGAATCAACAATTATTTAGTTATTACGTCAAGTTAAAATGCAAATACAAAAATTAGTGTCCAACTTTCAAATACTTTGAAACAGAAATAACAATAAACGGTTTTGTTTCTTAGCAACTTAATACATTTTTTGATTGGTTAAATTTAAAACCATGCCTAGCTAGGAATTCACAAGAAGCGGATACACACGTCATATAATCCCCTACTATTTTTTTAAATAAAAATGTTCAGTTTTCTTCAATCAAGTTGTCTTTCAGTTCAACACCCTAATTCACAATACATGACGATTAGTTTTTATTAGTTTTTCAGTAATGCTGTTAATCCAACTACCAGATTCCAATAATCTTCTAACCTAAAGATAATCGGGCCTATTGATACCAAAAGACTTCTGTTTCGTATATGAATAATGTACGCCATGGGTTTATTGTATGTGGATTGACGTAAATGTCTTGTATTTTTCGTGCAAATTATTGCAAACAATACAAAAATACACATGTATTACAATTGGTCGTTTTAAAAAGATTTCAAGTTTTCTGTACAAATAATGTATGCCACTGGTTTATAGGAGGGGGGGGCCGGGGGTCGGGGAAGGGGGGGGGGGGAAACAACTATCCATAAACATATGAACACGAATGGGTAATTAAAGTCATATACAATTTTTTTTATTATCGACAACAAAAAGTCTTAACAGTTGATAAACGCTGCATTTTATTTTTTTTCATACCAAAATTTCAAAGGTTTTATTAATATTTTATAAAAAGGCCGTGCACAACGATTTTGAATGGTTCTTTTTATTTTTTAAAGATTATTTAGAACGACCTATTTACTGAAACATATGTTTAGGCTAAATCGTCTTTAAAAAAAACCGGAAAGCCGACACCCAAAAATTAAAATTTCACACACAAACCCGCTTTCCGTCAGAGGAAAATAATGAAAACCATACGTCATTCACTGCATGAGTCTTCAACCAACATGACCAACCAACTAAATGACCTTGCAACATCTTTTTTTTGGGGTTCTAGCCAACATTTTAAATTCGCAGCTTTTCCCAAGACCAAGTTTGGCCATGCACACAACCACTACTGGTTTTTCTTTTCTTTTTTTCAATTATCCTTGAGTAGTGTAGCTAAATTAGCTATGCAGTATGCAATGCAATTCTCCAAATCTATTCTAGGCCATCCTCGCCACCGCGTGGAAAAGACAATTAACACATGTTCCTTCCGTTAATCACAGCACTCGGGGAAATAAATAAACATTTTACCAACCGTATCCTTTTTTTACAGTCTGGCTGATTCACACTCAGGCTTCATAAACAATTTGATTTCGAATTTCCCTGATTTTTTTAGTTTTCCCTGACGAATACATACAATATTCAAGTTCCCAGACTTTTGCAATTTCCAAATTAGCTGTAAACACGTTAGTAACAAAGAAGACTAGCTGAGCTCATCGACCATCGGATTCGTGTCAGTATTGGCAAGTTATCGGATGCAACCGATATATCGGTTCGGTACTGCCGATACAGTACACCGTTTTTTTTTTTAAATGTCACGAGCCATAAGTCAGCCGAAGCAATTAATGCTTGTATGGCTGAACTGGCTCAATTTTGAACATTACCAGACTTTTAGAGAAGAAGAAATATCTGGTAAAGGGAGGTGCCAGCCCGGGAATTCGATCCGGGAAACCTCCGATCATCGTCGGGGCCGAAAGATTGTCCAGAATAAGCCAGAATACATCCCATAGCCGCTGAAGGCGCATGATAGCCTCTCACGCTACCCTGGCCGGCAGTCCTGGCGGGGACTTTGTCAAGGTCCCCTTTCCAAGGATCGCATAAGACACCCTTTTTTTTATATATGCGGAAACTAAGATAATTTCTCAAAATATTGACAGATTTTGACGTTCAAATAGGCTACACCATTTTAACCCTTTTTTGCCAGCTTTCCAATTGTGCAAACCACAAGTCACTAGGTCCACACTAGGTTCTGACATTACTTATTTAAAAAAAACCATCTAACTTACATTTTTAAACACACGTGGCTTGCAAATGGATCAGAAAACTGCTGCTTGCTGGTAATTTAAGGACTAATATATAGTTATACCATAAAGTGCTAAAAAAATTCACAATTTAACAAAGAAATGAGATTACAATTTTTGGCAGCTACTATCCCAAAGCCATGGAAGTAAAGGGTTCTTAATGCTACAAAGCCTGCTTCAAGAGTGAAGTTGCATTGTTTCCATAGAAGATGGTTGACAACCGTCTAGCAATCTACAGAAACAAAGAAGGCAAGTATGGAAGAACACATTGCGCCTATTGCTGCCTTGCAAACAATCTTCATCTGTACACACAAAAATGTATTATTTCAGTCACACTGTGATAACATCTGACATTGATGTTGTACTATACTATTAGGGGCTTAAGTGTCAGTGACATCAATGTAAGTTCAGTTGCAACACTAACAGCCATTGATGTTGCACTGTGATGTTAGTGGCGTAAGTGTCAGCGACATCAATGCACTTACAACAGTAACTGACATCAATGTTGTACTGTACTGTTAGTGGCATTGATGTTAATAGCATAAATGTCATTTACATCAATGACTGTTACAATACCAACTGATGTTTTACTGTTTGGTTAGTGGCATCGAAGTCAGTAGCATGACAACCAACACCCACATAGCATTGTACTATTAGTGGCATTGGTATCGGTGACATCAATGACAGTTCCAACACCAACTGACAATGATGTATATATAGTAAGTACTCTACTGTTAGTGGTATCGATGTTAATAGCAAATCAAGAAATTTTTATGGAGGGGGGGGGGATGAAACCTAAATTCAAAATGGGGTCCAAGAACTTGAACTAAAGAGGTGTACCGAGGAAAGGGGGGACGCGACACAAAGCCCCGTAAAACAAACCATTTTCACCAATTTTAGCATGTTTAAAACGTTATAATACAAACTTTCAGAATTTTTTCCACTGCAAAAAATGGATTATTTTTTATTTACTTGTCAAATTTTCTCGTAACATCAAGTCGATTGGGGGGAGTGGAACAAAAATTCTGTATTTTGGGGGCCCCCCCCCTCCAGGAGGTCGACCTCGTCTCAATGACCAAGAGAACACAATAACAGCAGGAAAAAAAACTCGAACGATCCATATATAAACGGCAGGTTTGAGAGCTTTGTTTACGACATGCATAAACAAACTAAGCAATCACCATCTTTTACAGTAAATATCGCCTACCTTCCAGCTGCAATGAGATTTCGTTTGTGTATGTGTCGATTTCATTGCTGCCTCAAGATGCACAACCCCCGACACCCTGTCGCTTAGCAACCACCCAACCTCTGTTAAATCTCTATCAATTTGTTTACACCCGGAAAAAAAAATAGATCAGATTTTTCACTTGGGATTGCGTGGATAAAAGCAACCTGCACCTCATCACAAGAAAAACAAGTGGAAGACTGACAAGGAAACCAAGTCATTGAACCAAACGAACGCAGCTGGATTGGAGTGGTTGGGTTTTAACTGCAGTAGGCTACTCATCTGGCAGGTCCTCCTACGCACTCGTGGGTCATTCACATTCAAGCAAATATGTAGATAACGCACATGCAAACCCAACAATTTCCATGGATCGAAGCTCATTCCATGAAGTCTGTTGAATTAATGATTTACATTCAAATTTCACGACTATATATTTTCAAAATAATTAGATTGTTTTGTTATCAGCAGGATGCCAAAATGATGTGATATCCATCCCAAAACAAACATTGTAAAAGATTCCTGCCAAGCTTTTCGGCAATGTAAAGTTGTGATATCAAACGCCAAGTACTTTCACCAGCTAATCACACCGACTAGGACACCGACAATTTTCATAAATTTCATTTAACCTTTGAACTATTGCTCGGTGGGATTAGCTTGGCGAACAAGCTTAGCATTTGACACCACAACTTCACATGGCCGTAAGGCTTGGCGGGAACCCTTAATACGTTTTGTTTTGGCGTAGATAGTAGATACCTTTTACCATTTCCATGAGCATAGTCTACCAACAGTTTTTCTTTCTCTTCCGAATTTTTCCGTTTAAATCCTATATCATGTGCACCTATCCCTATTCAGTATGACACCATGTGTAATGATTAGCAGGAGTGCCTCATGTGCACGAGGTCCCGAATTCCAAACTGATCTCAACCACTCTTTGCATTTTTGGGCGCCACCCATGTAATATCTCGTGCTCATGTCGATTGTGGAATATAAAAGATGCTATGAATTACCGATAGGAATTCCAGAAGCAGAATATTTTCTGGCGGTCTGCGACAAGTTGTTTACAAACTAAAAACAGTCTGCAGTAAGAGGGAGGTGTCTGCGGGTTTCTAGACCTTTGTAGGTTGTTTTTGGTAAACAACTTGAGAACGACCAAATCTAACGTCATGACAATAGCACCATTCAAAAGCTCTCGAAAAAACTATTAAAATGGTGTATTTGAATGTCAAAATCGGTTAATTTTTGGCGAAATTATCGCAAAAAGAAGACCAAGGAAAAAAGTGCAGGATAAATCGTACTGCAACACTGCCAGCCGTACTGCGACATAGCGTCGCTCTGATTCTGCTACGGGGATAGGAATTACCTAGCAAAATTGTCCCTCACCTTCCGACACCATGGCTTTCGCTAGGCTCGCGACACACCTCCAATGTCCCAAACGGATTACATTGCCAGGGTTCCTTCCAAAATATGGAAGCAAATATTTCTTCACACTTATTAACCAGATTTTCATGTTTACAGGTGTTACAAAGTGCAAAAGAGTAGCCCGATTTAATAACAGAAACACAGAAATATAAATAGCATTTTATTTTTAAACCCCATCTGTTAACATATGCTAAGTGTTCAACACACTTAAAGTCTTTTACTAACGCAGGGTTTGCCCGAAAAACCTGGTACGTTTTTTTAGTGTCCAACCCACTTGAAAAAGAAAATCACTAATTGTGGGTTTTTCCACCAATCTGAAATTCATCCGTCCTGCAGCTATATCCTAAATGCAAGCAAGTGTTAACCTCTCTAAAAGTTAATATTACCTTTTGTAATACATTATTAATTATCTTTAAGCTGTCTGTTAACTATTAGTAAGGAAGGTTTTTGTTAAACAGTGGTCCATCACAATAGTGATGATATTATTATATTAGTATCTCAAAACCAAGCCTAACAACTGTGCCAGTAAAACACTCGTGAACTAAAACAGAAACCTAAGTTAGACTTGACAAAACTAGATAGGCCCCATAAAACCCACATGGGTTTGCTTTCCCCCCAGAATTTTCCGGGTTTTTTTTTTTTGTGTGAAAATTCAGAATTCCCTGAACTTTTCCAGTATCAAACATGGGTTTAAATTCCTCATCCCGGGTTTTCCACGTCGGTGGGAACCCGGAGTGCCCATATTAGCCAACGTGTGCACGTATAGACCTCAAAAGGCATGTATACCATGTAATGATAGCTCAGCAGCAAATGCACTGTTCTGAACTTGATTGGCTTAGCTAAGGTCCATTTTCCCCCCAGTCTAATGGCTACAAGGAAAATTGATGGGGGAGAATTACAGTCAAACAATCAACCACTCCATGTAGCTACATCATCCTGGTTTAAGTAACTGGTATAGGAAAGCAAACAAATGAACCAAGTTAAAAACAACGACATCTACTCATCTAGTCCTACTGGCAAAAAAGGGAACTGAACTTAAAAGGTCGAATTTCTCGTCTGGGCAGATCTTGGGCGACAATTAGCGTAAGCGACTAGGTTGAACAATATGACCGCCGGAAGCACCACTGATTCAATTGATTTGTCCTGTTGCTGCTTTCAGCTAGCCAAGGGCGACGGTGGCAGCTCTAAAAGAGACTGTCACTGTTTCAGGATAAACTAATGCGGTGCTATTTATTCCAAGTGAAGAAAAAGCTTAACAGTGTCTGAGAGGGAACTTTAAAAAAAAAATTTCAAATTAATTTTAAAACTAATAAATATTTGGCACGTAAATCTACGTAAAATTTAAATTATTATTTTGAAAACCCGACAGGCCGCCACTGACAGATATCGATACCTACGAACAAACACTGTAGGCTGTACTGATGATCATGCCTGCATCGCTTTTACAACGTCCTTGGCAGCCATTTTGTCTCCCCCCACCAAAATCGTTATAGATCAGGCCTGATAGTTTAGTGACCATGGTCTATGCAGAGGTCTAATGGGAGTTGGCCTAAGTAGAGCAAACGTCATTTGCACGCGATTAAGGCGGCCATCTTTAATTTTCCCCGTCTATTTTCAAGTTCAAGTGAGCAAGTAGATGACAACGACCTCCCCCGCCTTCCCATGCGCCAAAATAGCCCACATTTCCCTTTCGTTTTCTTCGATAATGGGTGCAGATTCGCCAAAGGTCATGTGCCCAGCCAATCTCCGTTCGCCTATCAGGTCCCATTTGTCAAGAACAAGCAAACTTGGCCGACTATATAAACAGTTGGGCGGGAAAAGTTGAATAGATGCCAACTTCCTGAGGAAATCGCTTGTGACGTGGTATAGAGCGCGTGTGGTACATGTAGGTCACTAACACCAAGTGCAGTGGCCTTTCTAGAACAACACGCCAAACAAGACACACAAACAGTCAATAATAGCCAGACACAAAGACAGCTCCTTTTTCTCAATGCAACATTAGAATAACGAATCTGTATTCTAGCAACCGGTAAAACGCCGCGTAATATGTTGCAAAACCAAATTAGAATAGCAGTCATTGCTTCAGCTGTGCGTGTTTGCTTCGATCTGGTCTCAAAATCTAATAATATTTATTTTTTTTCACGTGATTTGCACTTGTCTAAAGGTGATTCATGAATGTTTTTGTTGGTGTATTTTAGACCTGTTCTGTGCATCACAACAACTTCGCAACAGCTGCTCACATAATTTTAAACAATTTTAAGACCTAGTTCATAATTTTGAGCTTTTAGTAGCCTGCCATTCTTGGCAGTAGATAGCATTTCCATGCAATTTTGAAACAAAAGGCTTTTTTTATCTTTGATTGTTTTTTACGCGTACTAGCTGGTCCCCGCGCAACATATACCAGTCTAGGACGCCATTTTGTCACAATGTCTGTTTTGTTACTGCACAGGTATGGCACTTGTTTCTGCTGGGGCCCAGTTTTCCATCAACTATACATGTAATATTTAGTTTATACCCGATTCTTACTACTAATCGACATTACCCGTCTCAATGCTGGCCGCTCGCCATTTTTTCATTGCTGCCGTGCAAAGAATGAACATGTTCACCTTTTTCATCGATACCGTGCCAAAAATTACCATGCTCCCTCTTTTGCACTAATGCTGTGAAAAGACTGAACATACTCGCCCTATCGAAAAGTGCTGCGTTGGATTGGTTGTCTCAATGACTGTTTACCCCTTCTGCCGACCCTCGCCTATGGGTTGGGGGCAAGAGAAATTTTTCTTTTAGAATAATTAAAAAAAAAAAAACGCGTAAAAGAAGCTGGGTACAAATTATTCGTGATAACACAGTTTGGTAACAAGAAATCGTATACCTAGCAAAAGTAAAAATTTGAATTTTTTCTTCAAACTTTGTAATATGGCCTACAAATGGTAATCCTGATAATCTGGATGGCATAAAGGGATGAAAAATGAAAACTCGAACAACTAATTCACGTGATTCAGCAACCTCACAGCATAGATAAACATTGCTTCATCTGTTCGTGTTTGTGATTACAAAAGCCGTTGTCAAATCTAAAAATAAGTTTAATCGACAACTATTCCAGGAAAACAAGGAACTAAAGTCAAGTTCTGAACTAACTTAGTGTATTAGCCTAGACACGTATCTGTTCCACCAGTTAAAAGTATTGATAGGCCAATTGCGTAAAAACAAAACATTTCGTCATCAAATTAACACAAAAAGTTTCCACAAAAATTCACATCAAGGACATACTCAACATCCAGCAAATTGTCAACATCACTCAGACCAGGCTAATACGTTTTCACTGCCGACTAGATCAACAACTTCGTCTGCTTTGAAATTTATATTTTGTCCAATACAGACGAAGTTGTTGTTGTTGGTGTTAGGGGTGGCATGATAATCGATAATATCGTGATTAAAAATTTCATAGATTATCGTATCGCACTTTTTCTGACTTACCGAATTATCGTCCAAACCCCGATACTTAAATTGTCATATCTCGGAAACCATAATAGCTAGACACAAGCGGTTTGCGGCATTACGTGCGGAGTTACAAGGGCTCTCCAACCAATTTTTTTATCGAGGAATTATCGATTATCGCGATAATTTTAAAATTTTTATCGGGATAAACATTTTTTTGTATCATGTCATCCCTAGTTGATGTAGTCGGCAGTAAAGCTGTAGTAGAAGTAAAAGCCTGATGAAGACAGCTCAGTGATGTTGAAAATTTGCTGGATTTTGAGTATGTCCTTGATGTAAAATTTTGAATTTTTTGCATGTTTGATGACGAATTGACGATTTCACAGAATGCCTTTCAGCCATGTTTGTCAACAGAAAATTGCATCGAACCATACAGAAGAAGCTAAAGTGATCAGCAACTGTTATGGGATCCGGGGACGGTAGCGTGACAGACTATCCAGCAACCTTCACGAATGTGAATTACGGCCATATGGAAAAAAGGAAAAGCATTTTTTGGTGCAATTTACGCCTAACATTTACTGTACAGTTATAACTGTCCAATTCAGAATAAGATACTTGAACCTGAACTGAAGATTACTTATTACGGCCCAAGTTCTGAACAAGGTGCAGTAAACCATTTGTTTCTAGTAGCTATAGTAGCGCTCCCATAAGAAAATTTTAGCTTTTGGGTTGTTCAGTCACCATATTTGGCGAGCAGTTCTCAAAAGAAGGCGCCAAACGTAGAAGGTCCACCATTTGACGAGTGGCGATCACCACTGAGTGAAGATTTGAAGTGAAAACAGTCAGTTCTGTAGGGTCCATCCTTGCCTATTATGACATTCTCTGCCAGGAAGGGTTCGACAAAGCTAGAAATCTCGTACACCCAAGATTTAGATTTATTAAACCCGTTGCAAATCTTGTGTAAATCATTCAAATCTTGTAACTCATGTAAAACCCTTAGATCTTACTAAAATCTTTTGTAATCTTCTGCAAATCCATGTAAATCTTGAAAAAAATCTCACGTAAATCATTAAATCTTACTTAAATCTGTAATAGATCTCAAAATCCCAGCAAATCTGTTCATGTAAATCTTCCGCAAATCCGTGTAAATCTTACTTAAATCTTTAAAATACAGCAAACGCGTAGGAAGATTTACAAATTTCGTACACTTTTTTGTCTTTGTCAAACCCCTCGGTCAGTTGTCACTTGTGGCAACAAGTTTGTTGCTAGCAACCATTGCCTGCTAGGGGCGGAAGGGGGGGGGGGAGGACAAGAAAAATGTACGAGAAAGTTAACTTTCTACAGTAGATAGTCTAATTACATGGGGAAAATCAAATGGATGCCTTTATCGTATAATTCCAAAACGCGACGGAAACAGGTCTCCATCAGGATTTATTGATTAGTACCATAGTTTACTTATTAAAACAATTTTTCAATACTGGCTGCGAGTGTTTAAAAACAGGTGGTAATATCATTACCTGAGCAACGAGCACCGTACATTTTTTGAATTAATTATATTCTAACCGCTAGCTTTAACAGCAATGGAGCTATGTGTTAGATCTATACTCCATTACAAAAATTATATTTTCCTGTGGTCTAAGTAACAAGTCGTGTGAGCAGTATTATAGGGGACTTGACCAGGTTCCCCATTCCAGGTCCTGAACACATTAGCTTTTTCAAGCAGCTAGTCTCTTCAAGCTTCTAGAACAAAATCGTTAATTTCATTCTGAAATTCGACTTCTCAAGGCCTACGAATCCAACACAGACGATTAAAAACAGCAGTAGAACAGCCTACCATTATTTTCAATTTATCAAAAGCAACTTTACTAAAAAGAAAAAAAAGTTTATTCCAAATAAAGATGCCCACGAGGTTATTTTTGAAGAAAGCAGTCAAGCTTACCAAAGAACCAACAAGCTCACAAAAAAATTATATAAAGCCTTTTCAAAGTTTTCAAATTTACATGAAGTGGAAGGTACCAATTTGCAACAGATGGCAGCAGCAAAAACCTGCAAGTTAAATTTACTAGCAGATGGTGTCTGGAGCACCAACTTGAACGTTTTACGATAGACACCATATGGTGTAGCTTTCAACGACTCCTATTCTCCATCTATTTTTGAATAACCTTAGCTTTTTTCCAGAGATTATTTTTTCAAAAAGTATGGTTTAAAACTTTACAGTGATGTCAATGACACTCAATATTCAAAACTGACTCCCAATATCACAGTTTTTAATTAAGATTATTTTTTTTTATTAACCCATTAATTATCGTTTGTTATGTCCAATCTAGTACCCTTTAGCTTTAGAGCCTTCAGTTCTATGTTTGCTCACCAGTGAAAACGCCAGCTTGTTTTTTGGGAGGCTGGTGATGCTTCGACTCGTATTAGTGCCACGCTGTTAAGCTTACGTGTCGTTTTCTGGTATCTGTTCTTTTAGAGAGAATTAAGTTTTTTTTTAAGGCTGACATCCGTATTTTATACGCTTTTTATTAATACTAATTGCTTTTGTGATAGCGGGGTTTTAAAAAATGCGATTTTTGTTTTACAATTATAATTGATTTTTCTTCAGGAAAATCACGATTATCACCACAGGAGAACACACAATTTCGTCCGTTGAATTTTCGGTGAAATTTTATCACCTTCATCAGACCACTATAACCAAAACTATTTAAAAACTCGTCACATCTTACATTGAAGGAGTCAGCCCCAAAGGATTGGAAGTGACACCTTCGTACGAGATGTGACGACTTTTTTAAAAGTTTTGTTTTGGTGGTTCTGATGAAGATTATAGGTTTTCACCGAAAATTCAACGGACGTACAATTGTGTGTGCTCCTGTGGTGGTTGTCGTGTAATTTTCCTGAAAATGTCTCTTAAATACCACTGTTATCCCCATTTGCTAGCTTTTTCTGTGATTTAAAAAAAAATTAGCCCTAATCACGAGTCTGCAGGCTATTTTAGCATATTAAGTTGTGCAGGACTGGGTTGAAATCACAACTATTGCCTCCTAACTCAATGCCAGTTCTCGAGCGCGCCAAAAAGTTGACGCCCTTTAGTACTGCTTTGGTAAAATAATATTCTGGCGATGTTGAATGAACTGGCCTGGAGCCAGGAAACAAAACCCACAGCTTCTGTCCCAGACGACCTTGTAACAAGGGATGAAATGTGAAGCAATAGTTGCGACATGGACAGACACTCTCAAGCCATACGATACGACTTGTCTGCATCCCATTTATTAGCCAGACAGCATTCGGTAATAGCTAAATACGGAAAAAGCTATAGACTCGGTTTTAAAAGTTGATAAGTTTAAAAGCTGCATATTTTTTACAATTTTCACACATCATTTTTTGTGATGTAGAACTGGTAAGACATTTTTTCATGCATAAAATAAATTAAACCTTTTTTCGTTAATATGGGTTGTATGTAAATACATGTTTTTTAAAGCAAGTACGATGGATTTTTTTTTAATTAAAAAATCTGATTTAAAACCAGGAAAATCAATTTTTTTTAACTCATTTTTCTTCCAACTCTGTCCAACAAAACAAAAAAATAATAAAAGAAATGAAACGGCAGTAGCCTAGGAAATTAAATAAATGAACACCAGTTGTCGCATGTGGGGACCATACAGTAAACACCATTCTGTGATCATGTCGATGAAAAACATACATATGTCATAGTGGTACTTGTGACCGAGGTTTTGCTTATACGGCCAGTTTGTAGCGGTCTGGATAATGTTGCGGCAACTGTGTGGTTAGAGCACTTGATATGTTGTAGGAAACCCGGGTTTGAGTCTTCGCCACATAATGACACATCGATTATTTTTTTAACAACACAGCCACACACTGGTCTTTACTGCAGATCCCGGATGCTACAACAGAGGTTTGTTTATTTAAAAAAAAAAAATTGTTTTATAAGCGTTACCAGTAATCTACAATGCAAACAATGGTTTCTTGTTGTATAAAAATACCTAATATTTGTACGTTGTGTTTAATTATTATTATTTTTCACTCTTGATTTATGTCATCATGATATAAACTCGACAACCTTGTAAAAAAAGCTACTTATTGTCTAAATTGGCTTTCAAGTTCTCAGAGACTCAACATCTTAATATACAAGTCTAATCACCAGAATTGCCCTTCCAGTTTGTGTTATCTAATTGAGCACTCCACAAAGCGGACTACTTAGCACTCAGGTCTTCAACTAGATTGAGCAATGAATATAAAAGTCCTGACCCGACAATACAACACTTAGGAGTCAACGGCCCTCTAAATCAACTCGATGATAACTGGTATACGCCATAAGGATTGCTTATCAAATTCCTTTCATCAGAAACAACAAACTGCTCTTAAAAAGAGTATTGCTCACCATATTAATCCTGAAACGTATAGGGACAATGACTGGTGTAAAACAACCACTTAGTGAAATAGCATAATATTAAACACGAAAAAAAGATATTTATTATGCCAATCGGCCTAATCAAAAGAAGCAAAGGGTATTAAAGATGATAATGAATAACAAAACTGATAAGTTATACACAAGTGGACGCGTCACGCGAAATCCACACTAACGCTTTTGTTTTTCATTTGAAAAATCCAGAAACTGAGGTGGATATCATGGAATAGGCCTATACAAGTCCCATATACGGTATACACATTTTGGCAGGGTTGGGATACAAACTGCCATCTGCTTGGTTTGTTGACTGGGGATCTGCTCTCACTTTGTCTTCCAAAATCTCCCTGCTTCTTTTAGGGTTAAATCAAATTCGGCCCTGCCCCTTCTAGGGTTAATCCTAGAGGAGAATGCCAAATTTTGATTTAATCCTAGAAGGAGCAGGGCCGCCTTTGATTTAATCCTAGAAGGAGCAGGGCCGACTTTGATATAATCCTAGAAGGAGCAGGGTAGATTTTAATTAAAACACTAGAAGGGCAGAGCCGATTTTGATTTACATCAAAATCAACCCCACTCTTTAGGGTTAAATCAAAATCTGCCCAGCTGCTTCTAGGGTTAAATCAAATTTGTAAATGGTAATTATTTTGACAGTAATTTTGGAAGAAGTGTATTAACTTGTTTTCGTTCCCTTTTAAAAGGCAACAAAATAAATCAAAATATAGGCTTAAAATCAAAGATAAAAAATTCTTATCCAACTTGCAGATAAGGGTGACACGACCTCCACATTTCCAAATTCATCTGATGTACTTCGCTGTAAGGTTACAACACAAATGATAGGCCGGGAGGATGAAGAAGTAATGCCTGACGAAGTACTATGAAAAACTTACGAAATAATACGGCACGTGACCCTGGTTCTGCAGCTTGGCTGAGAATTTTTATTTTCACATCTGTCATGAATCACCCAAATGAGACATGTTACTAAAGAAAGAAATCAGAATGACACACAAGAGCACCACGTACGTGGTCATGTTATCTTACTGGAGAAAAAGTCACCAACCAGTGTTTTGCAGATATGGGGGCTCCTGTAAAACTTGTGCAAGTTTAAATTTTAAAACCATTGCAAGATTAAATCAAAATTATAAACAACGCTGTTCAAATCCAGAAATAGCAGCAAGGCCATGACACCAAGGTACATGCATTCAACACCAAATAAAAAATGACATATCAAAACCAAACTTGCTGGTTTCTGTTACTGCCAAATTTCAATCGCAAATAGGCCTATTCAGACCATTTTGCATAAACAAACAAAATGTGTAAAAATACAGTGGAATAAAGACAAAGAATTATTATTCTCAACTTGAAGTTCAAGCCATTTGTAGCGCCAGAGAATTTATTCCAAGAATGTGATGGTGTATCGCCTCCAAAATGGGGAGCCAAAGGATGACATTTAGAGGATCTCCAATGGGAGTTTATCAACACCAAGCAAAGGTGGCCTTTTGACTATCTACCGCAATTATCCACCATTTAAAGATACCTGCAATCTTTTGATGTCCTTCTTGAATTTTCAGTGGATAAAATAACCACGTTCTTCAGAAGTTTACACCAGCAAGCACCAAAAAACAACTATCACATTTTAACGTTAAAATCTAAATGTGAGATGATGTTTTTTGGTGCGTGTTGGTTTTGAAGAAGGTGGTTCTTTTATCCTCCGAAAATAGGACATAGACATTATTCCCTGTTTGTGGTATTGAGTATTTTCATGATTGTCCACCATTATAACGTTCTTGTTTTTCCTACCACCGCAATTTATTCATCTGTCGACTAGCATATCTCCGCATTTTATCACCAATATTATTGTTGCCTTTATCAACTTTCTTTGCAATTTAGCCACAAAACGTCCGTAACGTTGACGCTCATTACTGTGAAACACTGCATTAAATTTACTTCCAATAGAGTGGAAATTCTCCATATTACGCATACTTCCACACTCCAGAAGTAAGCGTAATATGGAGAATTTCCTCTCTATTGGAAGTAAATTTAATTTAGCCACCAGTTGCCTTTTTGACTATCTCCGCAATTTATCCATCATTGTCGCCTTTGTTGACTATATTCGCAATTTATCCTCGTTGTCTTCTTTGTTTACTATCCCAGCACTATTGTCGCATTTGTTGACTATCTCCTCAATTTATCCTTGTTGTCTTCTTTGTTTACTATCTCGGCACCATTGTTGCCTTTGCTGACTATCTCTGCAATTTATCCGTCATTGTCTTCTTTGTTTACTATCCCAGCATCATTGTCGCCTTTGTTGACTATCTCTGCAATTTATCCTCATTGTCTTCTTTGTTTACTATCCCAGCATCATTGTCGCCTTTGTTGACTATCTCTGCAATTTATCCTCATTGTCTTCTTTGTTTACTATCTCGGCACCATTGTTGACTATCTCTGCAATTTATCCTCATTGTCTTCTTTGTTTACTATCTCGGCACCATTGTTGCCTATCTCCACAATTTATCCGTCATTGTCTTCTTTTTTTACTATCCCAGCATCATTGTTACCTTTGTTGACTACATTCGCAATTTATCCGTCATTGTTTTCTTTGTTTACTATCTCGACACCATTGTTGCCTTTGTTGACTATCTCCACAATTTATCCGTCATTGTCTTCTTTGTTTACTATCCC